>MU754907.1:0-35331 GCA_026770625.1 Nicotiana glauca | reverse complement strand
TCTCTATTTATGTCTCAAACTATTTTTTCCAAAATTAAAAACCCAAAAATCCTAAATTATAAAACCAAATTAACTTAGAAATACTAATTAACTCTAAATAATAATTATCATAAATAATTAAATACCAAATTAAAAGAAACATCACACAATTTAATACTAAACACCAAAAATGCAACAAAAATACGCTATTTTAAAATCTTTTCATTTTTGTAAAACAACTGCTTGCTTAATTAATCTTAATTGTAAAATTAGATCCCAAAGGCAAATGTAACTTATTTTTTGTATTTTTTGTTAATTTACAAAATAAACATGCACATGTACTTGCAAACAATAAATGAAAAATACCACAAAAATTCACAAAATTTCACACAAAGAAAAAATTATTTTTTTTTGAATTCTTTGGGAGTAATTCGTGTGAGGCAAAAATCACGTGCTCACAGCTGCCCCTCTTTGCCAGGAAATACGAAGAGTTTTCGTGCAAAGACAAAGTAAGCGAATACGAGCGATTTTTGCTCGTTTGAATATCCCGTGTGAAGCATTTTTTGAAAGATTTGACCGAACCTCTGCTTCAAAGGTTTCCTACATATCCCTGGCAAAAAAGGAATTGGGTCAATATAGTTCAGGAAGTTTTGGCAGCTGGGACTACCATGAAGCTGTGATTGCACTGTTAATGCTGCTGCTGCTACTGCTTACTGGCCTCCTTATTACACCATAACAAAAGTGAAGAAGCTAGACTAAACGATAATCTATGCTTTACAAAGCTTTATTTTCAAACTCGATCTTGCGACTGTCGTTGCCTTGTTAACTTGTATATTCCTCCGGAAATCCTTTGTTGTTGACTTGAATTGTAGTCTTCCCCTTTTCCCTTAGATGGATGCCTAACTTCAAAGCTTGAACTTAGTCCTCTATTATCCAGGCGGGCTCCTGACTTCAAAACTTGATTTTACTCCCTCTGTTCTTCAGGCGGGCTCCTGACTTCTTGACTTGAATTGTATTCCTCTGTTATCCAGGCGGGCGCCTGACTTCAAAACTTGATTTTTACTTCCTCTGTTCTCCAGGCGGGCTCCTGACTTCAAAACTTGAATTGAATTCCTCTGTTATCTAGGCAGGCTCCTGACTTCAAAACTTGATTTTACTTCCTCTGTTCTCCAGGCGGGCTCCTGACTTCAAAACTTGATTTTACTTTCTCTGTTCTCCAGGCAGGTTCCTAACTTCAAAACTTGATTTTACTTCCTCTGTTCTCCAGGCGGGCTCCTAACTCCAAAACTTGATTTTACTTCCTCTGTTCTCCAGGCAGGCTCCTGACTTCAAAACTTGACTTTACTTCCTCTGTTCTCCAGGCAGGCTCCTGACTTCAAACTTGAAAGATACACCTCTGTTCTCCAGGCAGGCTCCTGACTTCAACACTTGACTTTACATCCTCTGTTCTCCAGGTGGGCTCCTGACTTTAAACTTGAAAGATACACCTCTGTTCTCCATGCGGGCTCCTGACTTCAACAACTTAAAAGTACACATCTGTTCTCCAGGCGGGCTCCTGACTTCAAAACTTGATTTTACTTTCTCTGTTCTCCAGGCAGGCTCCTGACTTCAAAACTTGACTTTACTTCCTCTGTTCTCCAAGTGGGCTCCTGACTTCAAACTTGAAAGATACACCTATGTTCTCCAGGCGGTCTCCTGACTTTAACAACTTAAAAGTACACCTCTGTTCTCCAGGCGGGCTCCTGACTTCAAAAATTGATTTTACTTCCTCCGAAATTGCTTTCCCTTAAAACTTGTGTTGTCTTCCCTGTTCTGTTTGGTGCTTGCCTTTCCTTACGACGGGTTTCTCTGAAACAACTGAGATTTTCTACTCCTGTTTCAATCAAAGAAAAATCTCGTCAGTTTAAAATGTAGTGCTGGTTGTGATACTCTTGCTTGGGATGGTTTCTCCATCGCTCCTTTCCGTGTTCTTCTTTGTTCGACTGCCTTGAACTTGGTCGAGACTTTCTGATACTCCGACTACTCCCTTATCCGTAAAACTTTCCACATATTGCTTCCCACTTCTAATCTTATTATCTTAAGCTTTCCAACTGTTGCCTTTCCCCCTCTCCTTTTGATTTTTATCCGATCCCATATTTTCGCGGAATCTCCACCACTTTATCATTTGGTTTATTGATGAAGCCTTTTATGTCCTATCGCCTTCTCTTTGGCCTATCCTAGCCATAATTCACTTTGCACCATATTGGAAACTGGTAGTAAGCTTTGAAATCCCTTCTTATTTGTTGGAATCAAGTTATCATTGAAAAAGACTTAGCCGAAAGAGAAGAAATGCAATGACTCAAAAGATAAAATAAAAGAGAAAATCTTCTTTTAGAAGATTGTTTGAGAAAAGAAAAGGACTTATCTGAATGGGATAACTGATCCCAATGATCATGTTGTGCATTTCGGATTAATCAACCCAGTCTTATTCAATTCAATCAATTTCCAATTGTCTTGCTCCACGCCTCAAGATTCTCATAACCCAATTCTTTGCCGACTTATTATCTTTGTTCGGCTTGGTGTCTCGACGGATCTTGGTCGTCAATCTTGTCTCATTTGCCCCTTTCTCTATTCCTTGCCGCCTTATAGTGCCTGGGAAGGTTTTCACCAATAAGACTCTCTCATTTTTGGATTTCTCTCAACTTTCACCGCCTTATAGTGCCCTTTGAGGGTTTTCACCAATAAGACTCTCTCCTTTCTCTCATCTTCTGTCTCCTTACAATGCCCTTGTGGGTTTTCACTAATAAGACTTTCTTATTTTTAATTTGCTTGCTTAAACCTGGAGTGTTGCCCCTGGTATGAATCTTTTTTAATGGCTTGATTTGGCATTTCTCGAAGACTGATCGGGGGGATCTTTCTTTGGACATTAATAAGGTTTTTTGGACATGGTTGAAAAGAAAAAGGTATCAAAAGGCTCAAACAAATTCAATGGGTTAAAATTACAACTTTTGGAATCAAATTTCTCATTACAAACACAACTTCTGCCCCAGTTTTCTTGCTTGGGGATCTTTCGAGTTTTATTTTCCTATGACCGAGTCGTGAAGCTGCCTACGTATCCTTAAAAGGAATCAGGTCAAATGTAGTTCACCTAAATTCCTTGTTGTTACAGTTTTTCTTTTCATTTGTTATTATTTTTCCTTTTCTATTTTGTTTTGTTTTTCTTTTTCTTTTTCTTTTTTTTTTCTTTTTTCTCTTTTCCTTTCTTCTTGGTTATTGATTCCAAAAGAGGGATAGAAAATAAAATAAATAAGGCTCAAAAGGGTGAACAAAAGGTAAAGTATTTAGATAGCAGAACAAATTGCCTTCATCATTTCAACCTTCGAGATAATGCCAAGTACAAACAATGATTACACTAAAGAAATTATACAACAATATCTCTTGACTGCATCAGAATTGATAGCCATATCTATGCATTTTCCTTCAATATCTGTTAAATATAGAGCGCCATTAGACAATACTTTGGTTACAATGAACGGCCCTTGCCAGTTTGGGGCAAACTTGCCCTTTGCTTCAGCCTGATGTGGAAAGATTCGTTTCAACACTTGCTGCCCCACTTCAAACTTTCTGGGACGCATCTTCTTGTCGTACGCTCTTTCCATCCTCTTCTGATACAATTGGCCATGACATACTGCTGCCAACCTCTTTTCGTCAATTAAACTCAACTGCTCCAAATGGGTTTTGACCCACTCATCATCATCAATCTCAGCCTTGGCGACAATCCTAAGGGACGGGATTTCAACTTCTGCAGGGATCACTGCTTCAGTGCCATATACCAACAAATATGAGGTTGCACCTACTGAAGTATGAATAGTAATGCGATAACCCAACAGCACAAATGGTAACTTCTCATGCCATTGCCTGGAACTCTCTACCATTTTCCTTAGTATTTTCTTTATGTTCTTGTTGGCTGCCTCAACTGCTCCATTTGCCTTAGGATGATATAGGGTGGAATTGCGATGTGTAATCTTAAACCGCTAACATACTTCTTTCATCAAATTGCCGTTAAGATTAGCACCATTATCTGTGATGATTACCTTTGGGATTCCAAATCAACAGATGATATTGGAATGTACAAAATCAACCACTGCGTTCTTGGTTACAGATTTGAAAGTTCTAGCCTCAACCCATTTGGTAAAATAATCAATGGCCACTAGAATGAAACTGTGCCCGTTGGATGCTGCTGGATCAATGGGCCCAATGACATCCATACCCCAAGCAACAAAGGGCCATGGTGCCGATATTGTGTGCAACTCCGATAGTGGAGAGTAGATCAAATCTCCATGTATTTGACACTGATGACATTTGCGCACAAAGTTGATACAATCTCGCTCCATAGTGAGCCAATAATACCCTGCTAGAAGGATCTTCTTCGCCAATACATATCCACAAACTCCAGAGTGTACTTCCGTCATGACTATCGTAGCTTGTTTAGCATATATGCATCTTAACAATTCGAGATCGGGTGTTCTTTTATATAACACTCCTCCACTGAGGAGAAATCCACTTGCCAACCTTCGAATTGCTCTCTTTTGATCTCCTGTGGCTTGGACCGGGTATATCCCCATTCTGAGGTACTCGCTGACATCATGGAACCATGGTTCGCCATCAAGTTCTTCCTCTATCATGTTACAATACGCATGTTGATCACGAACCTGAATATGCAACGGATCAACATGAATTTTGTCTGGATGGTGCAACATTGATGCTAAGGTGGCCAAAGCATCGGCGACCTCATTATGTACTTTTGGGATATGCCTAAACTCTACTGATCGAAACTGTTGACACAAATCATGCAAACATTGTTGATACTGTATGAGCTTCAAATCTCGTGTTTCCCATTCTCCTTGAATCTGATGTACCAGGAGGTCTGAGTCTTCCAAGACCAAGACGTCCTGGACATCCATGTCCGCAGCTAACCGTAAACCCAAAATGCATGCCTCATACTCAGCCATGTTGTTGGTACAATAAAATCGAAGCTGAGCCATTACAGGATAGTGGTGCCCTGTTCCAGAAATAAGTACAGCTCTTATTCCAACTCCTTTCATATTTGTATCCCTATCAAAGAAAAGTTTCCATCCCAGTTCTTCGATCAGTTCCAGCTCATCAATATGCATCACTTCTTTATTAGGAAAATACGTCCTCAATGGCTCGTATTCTTTATCTACCGGATTCTCGACCAAGTGATCGGTTAGTGCTTGGGCTTTCATTGAAGTCCTCGTCACATAGACGATATCAAATTCCGTGAGTAATATTTGCCACTTTGCCAGTCTCCCTGTGGGCGTAGGCTTAATATACTTCAGTGGATCCAAATGTGAAATGAGGTTAGTATAGGACAACAGATAGTGCTTCAATTTCTGTGCCACCCAAGTCAGGGCGCAACATGTCTTCTCAAGATGGGTGTACTTAACCTTATAAGCAGTAAACTGCTTGCTGAGATAATAGATGGCTTGTTCTTTCCTGCCGGTGATATCATGCTGCCCTAGCATGCAGCCAAATGAATTCTCTAGGACCGTCAAATAAAGAATCAACGGTCTGCCTGGTTCAGGTGGGTTTGACAAATACACCTTTATCTTGTCAAACGCTTCCTGACATTCCTCAGTCCATTCGATCGCAGCGTCCTTCTTCAGCAATCTGAAAATAGGCTCACAAGTTACCATGAGTTGAGCAATAAACCTGCTGATGTAATTCAAACTTCCCAAAAGACTCATCACTTCGGTCTTGTTCTTCGGAGGTGGCAATTCTTGGATGGCCATGATCTTCAACGGATCCAACTCAATGCCTCGCCGACTGACTATAAATCCCAACAGCTTTCCGGATGGAACACCAAATGCACACTTGGCAGGGTTAAGTTTAATGTTGTACCTGTGAAGCCTCTGAAAGAACTTCCTCAAATCTCTGACATGGTCGGCTTGCTGCTTTGATTTGATGATCACATCATCCACATATAACTCAATCTCCTTGTGAATCATATCATGGAATACAATGGTTATTGCTCACATGTATGTTGCCCCAGCGTTCTTTAGACCAAATGACATTACTCGGTAGCAATAAGTTCCCCACGGCGTGATGAATGTCGTCTTCTCTGCATCTTCTTCATCCATCAAAATCTAATGATACCCAGCACAGCAATCTACAAAAGATCCGATTTCACATTTGGTGCAATTATCGATTAAAATGTGGATGTTGGGTAACTGGAAGTTATCCTTTGGTCTTGCTTTGTTCAGATTGCGATAATCAACGCACACCCTGATTTTGCCATCTTTATTTAGTACCGGCACAACATTAGCCAACCATTCAGAATATCAAGTGACTCGAATAACCTTCGCATCTAGCTGCTTGGTTATTTCTTCCTTAATCTTCACATTCATATCAGTTTTGAATTTCCTCAATTTTTGTTTGACAGGAGGGAATTTCGGATTAGTGGACAATTTGTGGACCACTAAATCAATGCTTAAACCCGGCATGTCATCATACGACCATGCAAAAACATCTTTGTATTCAATGAGTGTTTCAATTAATTCTTCCCGAGTATTTGGTTCGAGATGGACATTTATCTTAGTTTCTCTGACATTATCCGTGTCCCCTAAATTGATGGCTTCTGTATTATTCAGATTGGGTTCAGGTTTTTCCTCAAACTGACTTAATTCTTTATTAATCTCCTCAAAAGCCTCATCTTCGTCAAGTTCTAACTCGTAATCACATTCTACTTCTTGAACTATTACTTCAGAATCAGATTGATTTTTTAGACTGGGCTGAGGATTCCTCATGCATGCCATGTCATTGGAATCAGCATAAGAAGAACTGTATAGAAAAGAACAAAAGAAAACCAAAAAAATAAAACTTTATCAGGAATGAAGAAAAGGAAGAAATTGCATTTCATTGAAAATAATAAGGGATAAACAAGGTTTGCACACAGAACAAACTGAAAAATCAAAATTCGGATTACAACCCTGTAATAATCCATACAAACTTAAAGGAAAATAAAAACAAAATACCAAGACCCCTTCAGTGGCCTTCCAATTATTAAGCCTTGCTTTCGGCCCGACAAAATGTATTTCTGCGCTGCTAAAACCTTCGCCGAACTCTACCGTGTTCACATTGATGAACAACTGCTCAAACCTTTCTATCAGCTCCTTATCAGGGATAACCTTAGCATTGGGAATCGTAGTCGTTGGTCGTTTTTTGGTACCCGCCTTGACAAATGACCTGGAGAGACATGGGACCGGCTTTGGAAGGACCCATACTTTCTATTTTAGCTTTTTGGCTCTTCTTAGGTCTGCGGCCGTGGGTTGGAATCCCAAACCAAAAGTTCCCACATTTTCAGGGAGGGATACTGGTTGTATGATGCCTTTCAAAGCAGATCCTAGACCATTTCCTGATATGAACCCATTCTTCAAAATTTCGTATGCTATTTTTATCAATGTTAGACGATCCGGGACAATTTCCAGATTATACTGGAAATTGCATGGAAATGCTTGGGCTAGGTCATCCCAAGTGTACCACCTTCTGTGGTCTTGATGGGTGTACCATTCTAACGCTGAGCCGCTCAAGCTCTGACCGAAGTATGCCATTAACAATTCATCCCTTCCTCCTGATCCTCTCATTTTACTGCAGAATCCCCTTAGATGGGCCACTGGATCTCCATGTCCATTGTACAAGTTAAATTTGGGCATCTTGAACCCTGCCGGCAACTACACATTTGGGAATAGACAAAGGTCTTTATAAGCCACGCTCACCTGGCCTCCTAATCCCCACATATCTCGGAAAGATTGTTCTATGCTTTTTATTTTTCGGAACATTTCTTCCTGTTCGATATTTCTGGCCGATTTTTCCTCCATCCGCGCCATCAAGTCATAATAGTGATTCCTATCTACTCTGAAATCTCTAGCTTGCCTGAATATCCTGTCTTCGAGAGTGCCTATTTGTCCTCTCAGGATAGTGACGGACCCCTCATAGTCCCTCTTTATCTGCTGCATATGAAGTGCTCGCTCTTTTTCACCATTTGTCCATCTGGCCCGGATCCTGGCCAAGCTAACTTCAGATCTCTCCAAGTCCTCTTGGCATTCGCGGTCTTTCCCTGTCAGTTCGTTTATGAGTTTTTGGTCAGCCCGGATCCTTTTTGGTTTTCTAACAACTATTCTCATTTTTCGGATCTGAGATTTAAGGGCCTCATTTTCCTGTACTAGCTTCTTCTTTTCCCCCTCATATGCAGCGGCTTGAACATCCTTTTCAAGCTGAAGTTCCATGGCTTGCTTCTCCAGTTTGCCTATTGTGGCCCTGTACTCGTGTTCCTTAACCAACCAAGCCCACAGTTCTTGTGATGCCTCAACGAACTCCTGAATGTGAGGTTTTTTGGTCCGCCGTTCTGGTTCGTCCTTTGTAATGTTCTTCTTTCTATACCAGGTAAGATAGGCGAGTGAGACTTCGCCTCCAGATAGGTCACGCACTCGTGTGCTTGCCGTCAAATACTGGCACTTGTTCCAAATAGAATGAACTGTTTCTTTATGAAATTGGTCGTCGGTGCTAACCTCGACTGCATAAATACTGAGATCTTCACCTGGATGTATCACCTGACACCTTCCTAATTGTCTCATCACCCGGTATGGAGCATAAGGCTGAATGCTTCGGAGTCCCATTAGGAGGAAGTAAGGACCAGTGGCGGGCATATACACAATTTCTTCAACAGGAAGTCAACCCAATGTCCAATCTATTTGCACCGTAGTGATGGAACGGAGGCGGGATACCCAGTCTCCAAACCCTTCTGGCAATCTGAATCCTGAAACCTGGTGTCAAACTCTTCAATGCAGCTCTTACCTGTAGCTCCATAGCTCATATACTGAGGACGATGACACAAATGCTCGATCATCCACATCTGTAATAGCAAATTGCACCCCTCGAAGAAATCTGCCCCAGCTTTACAAGCTGTGAGAGCTCGGTATATCTCGGATACTATCATAGGGGCAAGAGTGCTCTTAGTGTTGGTAATTAGGACCTTGACGACTCCATCCACCCTCAAATCAATATTCCTGTCTCTCCGGGGAAACACCACAAGGCTAGGAATGCCACCATGAAGGCAAAATACCTATGTTCATCCCATTTTGTTTGATTCCCTTTACTACAAACCCCGCTTTCTGGATCGTTGAACCCTCCTATATACCCGTACCTCTGGTATATGAAACGTAGAGTGGAAGAACCCCCATCCAACTCAGAGTACGGGACTCCCTTGCTTATCTTTAGCAGATCCATGAATTTGTGCAAATTAACGGCTCTTGGAGCGATCGAATATTTGTGCCTCAGGCCTTTAGTGATGTCCATATAACCTGCTATCTCCTCCAAGGTTGAGGTGAGTTCAAAATCTGAGAAGTGAAATACGTTATGGGATGGGTCCCAAAACGTAACCAATGCCTTTATGATATCACATCTGGGTCTGATTTTAACAAATCGGTGAGACCTCCCAAATGTAGTTTGACCTTATCTTGATCCGATTTTCCCAGATCCTCCCACCATAAATGCAACTGCAAAGGGATCTTGTTCCTAATTATTACTGGCAAACTTGGACTCGTGCTCATTCTGCATGTTTATTTAGGATGATTAGGTAGAATTAAAACTTATTTGACTCAAGGAAAAAAATTAAAATTAACACATATTTTTTCAGAAATAAAAATAAAACTTGGTTTTGCAAATACGATCTTTCAGCACTTCGAGAACGAAGATTTTGAGGCTGTGTTGGTTAACCGTCCAAAACCTTTGAAAAATGACCGAAGGTGGTTGTTCTCGCAAAAGCAGCCTTCCGGTGCCCTTTTAGGGACATTCGGCCATTTTTGACAAGAATGACATCACCGATATTTATTTACCCCTACTTTCAAAATATAGTTGAATCCGATATGGGTTGCCTACGTATCTCACATCCGGTGAGAATCAAACTTACGTAGTTTTGCCAAATAAAACAAACTATTTTTGAAAATAAAGATATTTTTCCTTTTTTTCATTTTTTAAAAATTCGGCAGAGTTTTGACACTATTTGGACATTGGTATTTTCAAAATAGGTGATTAACTCTCTTAGCCCTCTACACCGTTATTTCTCTCTTCTTCCCTTTTTTTTCTTGTTTTTTTTTTCAATTTTTTCCAATATTCAAAAAGCCGATCAGCATGCAAGTCCGAAGTAAATAAATGCACAAATAGCGCGGAAACTATCTGCTTCACATCAATGTAAATATACAGGCTTATCTTAAACCTTATTCCTAATTAACACTTAGTCTATTTTAAACTTCAAATTAACATAGTAATCAAAGCTGAAATTGATCCATACTACAACTAATAAACAATCCATACGGTCTATATTAATACAACATTCAACTACTAAAATTTTACTAAACTAGCTATGAACAAACGCAGAAACAGAACAGGTGCAGCAAGCAAGGGACTAAGTCGAAGCTTCTGCTTCATTTCTCAACCCAGACATACATTATCAATGGTTTAGAAAATGTACCTGGACTGCAATAAAAGCAAGGAATTAGCAGCAACTAGCAGCAGTAAACAGCAGTAGACAATAGCAATCAACCTAGGTTTCAACCAACCAGCAATAGAATAGTGGAATCCAACCAGAAATACTTGATAAAACAGTATACTGATTAATAGAAGACCAACCCAACTATTCTCCTAACCAAATTCAAACCCTTTAAATACTCAATGAGTCAAGGATTGCCCCAATGAGTTAGAAACTTGAAAGATCAGAGAAAATGAAATCAACGTAATAGTAGAAAACCTCAAAGACTATCAAAACTTCAATGCAATAGTAGTCTTTTCAGTGTTTCTGTGTATTCTCAATGTATTTCGGCCTATTTCTGTTGTTCTCACTCTCTGCTCTTACCCTTAATGCATTCAATCTGTTTCTTAGGATGTTTTTAAGCTCTCTCCACTTTCAATCTCTAAACTCTGAATTTTCCCCCTATTGTCTATGTGTATGTGTGTATTTAAAGACTAGGACTAATCCCTTTTTTATTCAAACCTTCACTTTTCAGCCTGTATATTCTCTTAGCACATGCATCTTTACTCTTTTATCATTAACCCCATATTGTTTCTGGCTTCCCAACCTTAAAGAAACCAGACAGGGTGTATTTTTGCACTACTGGTCCTTTTTTTTTATTAAACAAATCATTAGTTTAGTGGTACATTAACATTCCACTGGCAGACCACTTAAACTGAAAAATTTCCAGGTTTCAATTTCCAAACTACCCCCTGAAACCCCTGTTAATCACTTTTCCATTATTTCCCTCGGTCAAGTTAAAGAGGACCATGGTTATTTATTAAGGTCTGAAACAAACAGAAGTGAACCAAAGAAACGAATGAATTGGGAATTCAAGGGAAACACAGTTATTTACTGATTTTAAGCCTGAACTGTTTTGGTTATTCAAACTCAGCGTTGAATTATTTATAGTGAATCAACCATCAAACAAAGGAAACGAAATAAATGTAATTAAACCAATAGTACAAGAAACACTATAGGGACTTTCACGGATTTAAACAAACGACCTATTAAAACTGACTAATTCAAAGACCAACAAAAATCAGAGAAACAAAATATTCAAACAAAAAAAAATAAAAAAAAGAAAGGAGTATGAGATAAAACTAATAACAAAAATAAAAGAAAAAGAAAAATAAGGACAAAGAATACCTACCAAAATTAACGGACCACGGCTTGAACCTTTAATGGCCTTCGGATTTGTGGCCAAAATGGACCTTAGTCAAGTGTTCCCAGCTGAGAACACACAACTAAGGTCAATTTTGACCTCAATCCCTAAAACGCCTACCGACCTTCATCTTTAAATCTATATTCGAGGGGTTCCAAAGGCATTTGAGAGAAACTAATGTGGTATTTGGGGTGAGGGTAGACTGGTGATTGCATGGTGTCAATGTGGAGGCGATTGGGCGAGTCAGGGTTCGACCAGCCTTCTTAGATTTAAGATTCTAGAAGCCTAGCCAAGATTAGAGGGAAATGATTTGGATATTTGGAATGGGGAGGTTGAGGCGGGGCTAGGGTGTAAAGTTTGGGGTCATCAGAGCCGGCGCCGCCAGCTCAGGGCGGTGGCATTTTAAGGCGATGGGTCGCTAGGGTTTGGATGAGGGAGACGATGGATAAGGCGGGGGGGAGGGGTTTTGAGGGGGGCCGGGTGTGGTTTGAGGGTTATATACTGGGGGAGGGAATAAATCCAAGCCATTAGATCAACTGAGATCAACGGCTTGGATCGATTAACTTATCAAAAACGGTATCATTTGGTTGAGTGAGAGACTGGATCGGATTATGAGGGTGTCTTTGGACTGTTGGATGGTGATTAAACGGAGGGCTGGGATTGATTGCCATTGAAACGACGTAGTTCCATCACCATACTACGTCGTTTCGTATGTCTTTGAGACTGAAAGTTTGGACCGGGTAGGGCGTGGGTTTTTTGGGCTGGTTTGGTTGGATTTTCATTGGGCCCGGGAAAAATGGCCTAACTCCGAATTCCTTAATTCTTTTTTTCTTCTCTATTTATGTCTCAAACTATTTTTTTTTCAAAATTAAAAACCCAAAAATTCTAAATTATAAAACCAAATTAACTTAGAAATACTAATTAACTCTAAATAATAATTATCATAAATAATTAAATACCAAATTAAAAGAAACATCACACAATTTAATACTAAACACTAAAAATGCAACAAAAATACGCTATTTTAAAATCTTTTCATTTTTGTAAAATAACTTTTTGCTTAATTAATCTTAATTGTAAAATTAGATCCCAAAGGCAAATGTAACTTATTTTTGTATTTTTCGTTAATTTACAAAATAAACATGCACATGTACATGTGAACAATAAACAAAAAATACCACAAAAATTCACAAAATAGCACACAAAGAAAAAATTATTTTGTTTTGAATTCTTTGGGAGTAATTCGTGTGAGACAAAAATCACGTGCTCACACAGCATGTGTTAGTTCATCTTCCGCATTCTGTATATTATGATATCGCTTGTTGATTCAGCCAACCAGTTAGTTTGCTCGATCAAATGTAGTCAGGAACCGAGTGACGTGTTACGTCCACGCTTAGGTTCAAGGCGTGACAAGAAATGAGAGAGGTCAACTGGTGAAAACCTGCAAAGGGCGCCACTGACCGAAAAAAGGATCCTCACAACCATCGGCATCAACAGAATCTTGGAAAGGTTTCTCGATTGGAGGCATAAGTTGTGATGAACTTCTAAGAGTTGGACGGTTTACACAGATCAGGCATCCAGTCCAAGAGACATGTCATGTTTATTGAAATTCGCATGCACTCCAGATAAGACCTTTTTTCTTTTTCCAGAAAGGGATACCTCTCGTCTAAATTCATTTGTCAATTCCATTGCTTGTTTTTCTTTGAATCCCTTCCGGTCTAATTATGTTTTGAAACTTAGACAAAGAAAGGATGGCAAGATTGATTTACATCACTTTTGTTTGACAATAGCCAATATTCAAGAAGGCACCCAGCCTCAGCAGGTGCATCGAGTCGACTTGGATTGGTCATGATGGCCGATGCATTGAAATCAAAAACTCCTGAAAAGAAAGAAAATCAAAGTCAAATGCCCACAAAGGAAAAATAAAGTTGAAAAAGGTTAAGTCCCATGTGACTAACCGTCATGGTAAAGTTTAGGAAAAGCCAAAGTTCTCCAGTGCCAGAAATGAAATCGGTCTTCAAGGAACAAGTAGTTGCAGTTGAAAGTATCATCAAAGAACTCGGGCCGAGATCAAATGACTGAAACAATCAAGGCCACAAAACGAACCACCGTTTCAAACTAATAAATTGATTTTTTTTTTTTTTTGAAAAAACAGGAAACATGTGCAATCCAAAGCAGACTTGTAAGAAACATGTGCAACCAAAAAGAAATTGCACAGAGACTAAAGTAGCTTTGTAGCAACAATACCAAAAAGGGAAGTTTTTCTCCAAATTCTTCCCTGCATTTCACTCATTATCTTAAATAAACGAAAAAGAAAAGAAAGAAAATTGAAAATCATGGTAGTATAGGGTCCCCAATCCCTAGATGCATTTTCCAACATAGGGTCTCCAATCCCTGGTTGATTTTGTTTTAGACATGGGGTCTCCACTCCATAGTCGCCTTTTTAACATAGCATCTCCACTCCCTAGTTGATGATTTTAGACATAGGGTCTCCACTCCCTAGTCACTTTTCCAACATAGGGTCTCCACTCCCTAGTTGATGATTTTTATACATAGGGTCTCCATTCCTTAGGTGCTTTTCCAACATAGGGTCTCCACTCCCTAGTCGCTTTTCCAACATAGGGTCTCCACTCACTAGTTGATGATTTTAGACATAGGGTCTCCACTCCCTAGTCGTTTTTCCAACATAGGATCTCCACTCCCTAGTTGATGATTTTTAGACATAGGGTATGCACTCCCTAGTCGCTTTTTAAACATAGGATCTCCATTGCCTAACTGATGATTTTTAGACATAGCATCTCAACTCCCTTGTCGCTATTCCAACATAGGGTATGCACTCCCTAGTTGATGGTTTGTTAGACATAGGATCTCCACTCCCTAGTCATTTTTCCAATATAGGGTCTCCACTCGCTAGTTGATACTTTTTATACATAGGATCTCCACTCCCTAGTCGTTTTTCCAACATAGGATCTCCACTCCCTAGTTGATGATTTTTTAGACATAGGGTCTCCAATACTTAGTCACTTTTCCAACATATGGTCTCCACTCCTTAGTTGATGATTTTATATATAGGGTCCCCAATCTCTAGCTGCATTTTCCAACATAGGGTCTCTACTCGCTAGCTGATTTTGTTTTAGACATAGGGTCTCCACTCCCTAGTCGCTTTTTCGATAGAGTCTCCACTCCCTAGTTGATGATTTTTAGACTTTTTAGACATAGGGTCTCCATTCCTTAGTCGGTTTTCCAACATAGGGTCTCCACTCCCTCGTTGATGATTTTTTAGACATAGGGCCTCCACTCCCTAGTCTCTTTTCCAACATAGGATCTCCACTCCCTAGTTGATAATTTTTAGACATAGGATCTCCACTCCCTAGTCGCTTTTCCAACATAGGGTCTCCACTCCCTAGTTGATGATTTTAGACATAGGGTCTCCACTCCCTAGTCGCTTTTCCAACATAGGGTCTCCATTCCCTAGTTGATGATTTTAGGCATAAGGTCTCCACTCCCTAGTCAATTTTCCAACATAGGGTTTCCACTCCCCAGTTGATGATTTTTAGATATAAGTTCTCCACTCCCTAGTCAATTTTCCAACATAGGGTCTCCACTTCCTAGTTGATGATTTCTTTTAGACAAAGGGTCTCCACTCCCTAGTTGCTTTTTTGACATAGGGTCTGTACTCCCTAATTGATGATTTTAGACATAGTGTCTCTCCCTCTAGTCACTTTTCAATATAGGGTATCCACTCCCTAGTCTCTATTTTCTCATGGTACACCAATCCTGACCTTTTATCTCTTTCAATAATAAAGTAGTATAGAGTTTTGTTACCAATAACTCACGAAATTTTTAGAGTGAAAATTGGGCCAGAAAATTTTGTTCGTTTGTTTGTTTTTGGTGCCTCAGCGAGTCTTACCTCTAGGCACGGGTTCGAGATGATCAAAAATAAGATGCCTCAATCCAGAATAAAAAAAAAGGAGAAGAAAATAAAAAGAAGTGAACTCAAAGTGCAGAAGGAGAGAAAAGATGTGGACTGCTCAAGACATGATTGAAATCACAAGCTTTTATGTCCCGCCTTTATACAAGAAGCTGAAGAAGAATAAACCAGCACCTGTATCTAACAAGCATCAAGATTGAGATCAGAGTCTGCATAAAGAACCAGCCAAGACTCAAGACCAAGCTTCAGAAGGCTCATAAATAGGAATCTTGTAATTCGTAGCTGATAGGCTTAGTTAGTTTAGTTTTTTATTTTGACTTCGGTGTAATAAGGAGCTTAGCAAGCAACGAACAACATCAACAAAAGTGAAACCACAACTTTTTCGATAGTCCCAGCTACCAAAACTTCCAGAACTACACTGACATGATTTTTTTATAGCTAAGGATATGTAGGCAACATCCGAAGCAGGGTTCGGTCAAACTTTTTCAAAGTGCTTCCCATGGAGTATCCAAACTGGCAAAAATCGCTAGGAATTACTCACTTTATCTTTGTCCGAAAACTCTTCATGCTTCCAAGCAAAGAGGAACAGCTGTGAACACGTGATTTTCACTCGATTATAATACTCCTAAAAAAAAATTCACAAATAGATTTTTTCTTAATTATTTTTCATTTTTATAGAATTTGCAGTAATTTTTTATTAATTGTTTGCATTAAGTTGCATTTTTATGCACTTTTAATATTTTAAAAGTCATGGAAAATACCAAAAAATATTTAATTCTTCATTACATAGTATTTTAGGTCTTAATTGCATTTAGAATTTAGTTACTTGAGTTAATTACATTATTAAACAAAAGTCACAAAAATATTGGTTATTTTTATATTTGTAGATTTTAATTTTAAATTAGCAATTTTCTTTTGTTATTTTAAGCTAAATTAATGTTCAAATGTTAGAATTAGTTAATTAGGTTCATTTCATAAAATTAGATTTTGAATTAGGACCTAATCTGGGCTTTTAATTAATTAGGTTAGGATTTAAAATTAAAGGAAAAAGAAGGAAGAAAAGGAGCTACGATTCATTTTGGGTCTTAATCAGAATCTATGCCAAAAAATAACTTTCATGGCCCAAATTCCCCTAAATTCACACCAATTCCGCCCTAGCCCATAACCCCATCCGGTCCAATTTCTTCCATAACTAAACGACCCTGTTAAACACCAAAGGTGGTATTTTAGTAACGGTCAATCTCAGCCCTCCATTATCTCCAATCCAATGGCTATGAACTCCCCTGCCGTATCACCTTATAATTATCTGAAGACAAACCCCCATAACCACAAAAAAATCTCACATAAATCGTCTCCCTCCCACCCTTGTCCCTCGCCAGCGTCCGCCGCCCACAAGAAATCGCCTACGGCGGCTGACACACCAAACCACCCCATAATTACACCACACACTCCCTATTTTCCCCTCAACCCTAATCTATTATCATGTTCCCCATAAAATAATCCAAACGCCCTGAATTTCAGATCTGAGGAAATCAAGAAAACCTTCAGTCTCTTCTTTTTCTGATTTTTCTTTAAATCTTGGTTTGTTTAGCTTCAATACCAAAGCTTGCTGCCTTGAACATCTACGAACTACCATTTCATGTTTTTTAGTTCATGAGGTCTTCGCGAACAAATGTTTTTGGTCACATCTCACTCCCTCAGCTTGGCTAGTGCTGAAAGTTGTCATATAGCACTAGATGTGCTTTCAAGTACTAAATTAGTGTTCATATGACAATATTGAACATCGAATGGATTCCTTCTGTCGGAGCTTGTTCAATCACCAATCCTTCTGCTAGTATTTGATTGGTAAAAAAATTTCAATGTTTCTTTTTATCTGCTTCTTTGTTAATTTCATTAATTTCTTAGTTTGCACCCTCTTATCTCTTAGTTTAATTAGACGTTTGGCATATTACCTATTTAATTATGTGTTTTGCATGATTAGTATTAGTTGAATACGGTGGTTAGTCATATTTTAGAATTAGGATTTTTATTATTTTGAGTTGCTTCATCTTTTTGTAACGACCCGACCGGTCGTTTTGAGCTTTTGCACTTTGATCGCCAGTTTCGGGCATGACTTGCCTCTTGTTATATATTATGACTAATGTATATCGTTGGTTTTGGTTTTCAGGAAAATTTGGGATGAATTTGAAAGAACAGTTTTAGTTGAAAGCTTTGAATTTGAAAGATTTGACCAAGAGTTGACTTATTTGTATATGAGGTCGGATCGGCATTTTTATGATTTGGTTAGCTCCGTTAGGTGAATTGTGACTTAGGAGTGTGATCGGAAATGCTTTTGGAGGTCCGGTGTAGAATTAGGCTTGAATTAGCGAAGTTAGTATTTTGGCAAATTCCGGTAGATAGGTGAGATTTTGATCCGAGGGTCGAAATGGAGTTCCAAGAGTTGTTGTAGCTTCGTTAGGTGATTTTAGATGTGTGTGCAAAATTTCAGGTCATTCGGAGGTGTTTTGGTCGGGTTTTTGATCAAATGCGTGTTTCGAAAGTTTTAAAAAAACTTAGGCTTGAATTCGATGTAGTTTTATGATTTTGGTGTTAGTCGAGGTGTTTTAATGATTGAAGCAAGTTTGAATAATGTTTTAGTACTTGTTGGTACTTTTGGTTGAGGTCCCGAGGGCCTCGAGGTGATTTCGGATGGCTAACGTACGATTTTTGGGACTTAGAGTGTTGCAGAAATTGCAGGTTCAGTGTTGCAGACATTTGTTCTCTGCGATCGCAGGAGGGTCTATGCGATCGCATAGAAGGATCTCAAGGAGAGGTTTGATTGTTCAATGTGATCGCACACTGAGGGTTGCGATTGCACAATGTTAGGTGATGATGAATTGCGATCGCAGGGTATCTGTTGCGATCGCATAGGGTATTTTGAGGGGCTAGAAATTTTATGCTTTGCGATCGCAGAGGCTAGGATGCGATCACATAGAATACACTATAGTGATCCGGGCAGAATGTTAAAAATATTTCATCTGCGAACCCAAGCCTATTTTCCATCATTTTTGAGCATTTGGAGAGCTACTTGGGAGCATTTGAAGATGGGTTCTAAGGAGATTGACGGGAGGTAAGTTTTATGAGTTAAAAATACGATTATATTGTGGAATTATCCTTGAAATTCTTGAGAATTTAGTCAAGTTGAAAGAAACTAGGGCTTGGGATTTTAAGATTTTTAAATTGGAATTTAGGAGGCCATTTGTGGTCCGAATTGAGAGTTCTTGGTATGTATAGACTCGTGGCGAGATAAGGAATTCAATGATATTAAATTTTCTAATTTTCGAGAAGTGGGCCCGAGGCTCGAGTTTTGCAAATTTCGTGAATTTCGATATTTTTCGAGTCTCTTTGATTGGGTTATGTTCCCTTAGCCTATTGTAACGTACTCATTGTGGTTTTGGATAGATTCGACGCACGAGGAGGTCGACTTGAGGAGAAAAGGCATCGTGAGCTAGAGATTTCGCCGATTCGAGGTGAGTAATAATTGTAAATGATATCCTGAGGGTTTGAAACCCCGAATTTGCACACCGTAGTGTTATATTGAGGTAACTTGCACGCCGGATAGCGAGCGTGGGGTAGAGCACCATTGGGGATTGTGACTTGGTCCATCCCGATTGATGATTTTACCGTGTATTTGACTGACACTTATTTGATATTATCATGATTTGGGCTAGTTGCCATAGTTGGGCTTTGTGCCAATTATTTGAACCATTCGGGGATTTTATCACTGTTTTTCCTCACTATTTGACATACTACTTAAACTCAGTCCTGTTGATCTTACTGTTTTACAAACTCAACCGTTTTAATTGAATTTTGAGACTTAAGTGATATTTCCATTGTTGTTTGGGCTGAGCACTACTATTTTGATTGATTCCCGAGGGGCTTATGATGTTTTCTGGACTGAGTGAGGCCGAAGGACATATGTGAGAAGGCTTTCAGGCCTCGAGTGTTATGTGAGGATGCTTTCAGGCCTCGAGTGTTATATGAGGAGGCTTTCAGGCCTCGAGTGTGATGTGAAAAGGCTTTCAGACCTTGTTTTATATGCCACGAGGTGGCTTGATATTGCGCTTGGGCCGTAAAGGTCCCCTCCCGGAGTCTGCATACACCTAGTGAGCGCCATGGACGATATATGGATCGGGCTGAACGCCGCCGCGAGATATGGAATGGACTGCACGCTGCAGTAGTTACTATATGATACTGTTCTGAGAGTGATCTAAGAGAGAGAGCCCGAGGGGCTGAGAGTGTTCTAAGCTTGAGCCCGAGGGGCTGGTACTGCTTTGAGATATTGCCCGAGGGGCGAGCTTTTATGTGCTCATCTTGCAAACTTACATATCTTTTACATGTTATACTGTGGTATTTGTGCCCGAGGGGCGGATTTCTGTGCATATCGGCACTAACTGTTTGAAATTATTTCGCAACTATTGAAAAGACTATTTTCAAAGGAGGTTTAAACTGAGCCAAAAATATTTCTAAAGATCTCACAGCTTTACCGTTTTTCTCAAAGGATTATACCCTGCTTCTATACAGCATGTTGGTTGCTTTACGTGATTTCTTAATGCTCAGTTGTTATTTACCCTCATTACTCATTGAGTTGGAGTACTCACTTTACTCTTTGTACCTTGTATGCAGATGCAGGTATTTTTTCACCCGGTAGCGGGTATTGGCTGCTTAGAGGCAGAGCAGTAGGAGTTTAATGAGGTGACTGACAGTGTTCGTAGCACCGTTTCTTCCTATGTTGTTCATTATTCATGTTTAGTGTATTTCTAGACTTAGTAAATGTAATTACGCTCTTATAGATGCTCGTGACTTGTGATTGGGTTTTGCTTCCGCTAAGTAATCTTATCAAATTACCTATAAAATTGTTCATTCCTGTTTATCAAATTTTAAAAAAGGCAATTTGGGTTGGTTGGTTGGCCTTGTCTTCACGAGAGGCGCCATCACGACCGAAACGGGGTTTGGGTCGTGACAAGTTGGTATCAGAGCCTAGGTTACTAGGTCTCACGAGTCATGAGCAGGTTTAGTAGAGTCTCATAGATCGGTACGGAGACGTCTGTATTTATCCTCGAGAGGCTGCAGAACCTTTAGGAAAAATTCACATTCTTGAATTCTTATCGTGCGTCCTTGATTCAGCTTGAACAAAAATTCTTGAAAATTCCTTCCACGCATTCATATGCGCGTATGAGCGCTCAGTATCATATGTGCCTTGATGGCTTGTGATTCCCCGATCGAGGGGCGAGATGTAATCCCTGTGAGTTTGATGTTAGGCCAGTATGGAGGACTTGAGGCCGCATCTTTGCCTATGGCTTAAGCACTGAGGTGCTGATTGTGTGAGTAAGTGTTTTTGAACTTATATGTTTGACAGTGTCCCTATTAGTGGAAGTGACGGTTGAATGGCCATGTGATGAGTATGTTAGTATTGCGGGATGTATCTATGTAACTGGGAAGTGATGAGGAAGGCCTGTGGGATGATAAATGAACTATTAAGTGTATGATTCCATTGTAATTGGATGTGTAGCTCCGAGTTACGGGCGTGCGAAGAATATTTTCGTGCCTCCTAGATGGGAGTGAAGTAAAATTTCATATTTGCGGTATGAGTTCAGACTCAGGAATATTAATTGGCTGTGTAATGTGTATGACAGTGGAAGGCTTATAGAAATGTTATCTTGAGGCGAAGCAGGTGGGTTATATCCTGTGGAGTGTTTCGAAGTGGTGTGATCCTTATGAGTATGATAAAAGGTCTCATGTGTAATGGAACGGCACGTGTTGAAATTTGAAATTTCAGATCCTTAAGAGAGTGGGCTTGACTATTGCGGGTTGAATGCGAGATTTGCGGAAGATTTATAGTATTGGATGATCTGTGTTTCACAAACGTATAAATGATTTGAGTTTAATCTCACTATAGATTGTGGCATCAATAGAGTAAGAGTGTTATGATATATCGAGTGTATCTTGATCAGTGGCTTCGAGTCAAGTGGGGGAGTCTGCTATGAGCCGTTGATTGTACAGTTAGGTACTATGTTGGTTCTAGTTTGAGGCATGCGAGCGAATTAGCTATGGCTAGAGTAAAGGAAAATTTTGGCAAAGGCTACACTATGCTTCATGGGGAGAGAGAATCACAGAATGTCTTAAGTTGTCGATGGTTAAGAATGCTCGGTGCATAGAGCAGGAAGTTACTTGGTTGTATTGGGATGAGAATTTCATTTTGCAGTATCGGAGTGCAAATGGGGCACGGGTGGTTCTATTCGTTGGGTCAGGTAATTTGTAGCTTGAATAAGAGTGAATGAATTTCGAGAATGGTTCTAATATGTTCAAGATTCTGCAAGAAATAATCGAGTATTTTAAAGTTACATGTATGGATAGAAACTGTGTTTTCATGGGGAGAGGTTCAGATTTGTGGTATTTTTATGATAATTATGGGATTCTACGTATCAGTATCCGGAAAGTAAAGGTAACGGATTTAGATTCGCAGGAAGTTCTTGAGAGAAATTTATTTTGGAATGTGGTGTTTCTGGGAATATTTGAGAGAGAATTCAGTGGCTTATGGGTCTTAGACAGTGTGGTCTTGTGCTTGGGTCTCGTGTAGTGAGCCTAGGTTGAGAGATTGTGGTACTACAACAAGAGGGGATATCAAGTTGAAAATGGATCAGAAGAAAATCTAGATAGATGAAGTAGCTTGATGGTAGACTGAATCGGTGTGGAAAGGATACGATTAATTCTTTGTGTATGTTCGAGGTAATGAGTTCATACAGGTATTTTGGAGCAAAGCGCTTGAGTTCTGACAGCTTGCTTAGCTTGGTCCAGTTAGAAGGATTCAGTCCTGGCAGTGTAGCTTGTACAAATGGAATTGGGGAAGAGTTCTTGTTGGGTTTTTACCGTGGTTTGGAGATGTATATTTTCTATGGGCATGCAAAGCATGAGATGTGTAATGATTTTTCTCCTAAATAGGACCAGTGGGAGTTTTTTGGCTAGATGGGTTACAGTTCAGTTCTGAAAAGAAGTTCATAAAACTCTTAGGCAACGGGTAGTCGAAAATAATCAAGGAAATGTTACTACTAATTGGAAGTGACTTGACGGGAGTATGTCTCAGGAAAAGGGTAATGTGATTAAACTAATGATACTTTGGTAGTATTGTAGCACTTTCTTGTTGGATCGACTGTTGAAGTTCGAGTTGCTTGTATGGCACATGGGAATTTTAGAATATCTTTCGTGGAATGACTAGGTACCTGAGGTGTGATATGTATTCGGATGGCAGAATTTGGGACCAGGTATGGTGATTTGTGTACTACATGGAATTGGAGAACGCAAGTTCTCATATTCAGGCTATGTTATGGTTGTGGATTGTGTGTATCGGCATCGTTAGAGGTGAGAGTGGATCTCTATTTGCTGGTATATTAGATTTTGGATGTGATGTTGGAATTCAGACTGGTTGTCTTAGCGTTTGGTGATTCTGAACTATTGCGCTATGGGCTATGCCGGAAATGCCATGGGTTGAGTGTCAAGGTGCGTCAGATTATGTTCTAGCAGAGTAGTTTATTTTTCAAAGACCCAGCGGGCGGTTGGGAAGGATTGCTTTCTTAAATGGGCCTTCGTGATAGGTGTTAGTGCAGAGGTTTTTACCATTAGTTCAATTCCGGTATTGAGGGACTTTTCAGATGTGTTTCTGGTGGCCAGGCAAGTCGCCAGGCAAGGTTGTGGATCTCGGTATTGATTTGGTGCCGGGCACCGTATCGTATGGCTCTAGTGGGAGTTGTAGTAGTGGAAGGAGCAGCTTTAGGCTTCCTTGATAATGAGTTCATTGGCAGGCTAGTGTGGATGTGTGAACCATCCCATCTAAAAGCGTAAACTTTTAGAGAGGCTTACTTTTATTCATTTGATTATGTCTTCAACGTATCCCCTCACATGCGGGAAAGATTCTTTTTCACGGGGCAATCACGGAAAATTCTTTAATGATGGGTGGCGGTGAGATTCAAAACGAGGACCGCTGCATTCTCTCGTACCATGTTGAAGTGTGTGACAAGGTTTGAGTTGTTATAGAGAGCATACTTTATTTTTTTAATTATGTCTTCAACAATGATGACACCAATTTGAATGTTGCCCCTTATAGCGTGGTCGTTCTGGTCGCTATGTGAAGACCAGCTTGATTGTCACAATTTTGTCTTGTTGTGTGGTTCTATGTTTCACCAAAACAATCCAACAAACTTCTTACTGACATTATCTTTCTGGTTGCATTTTCCATCACCCTATACTCAGACCTTGCCACAGGGAAATGTTTCATAGTCTTCCAAGACACTGGTGTTTTTTCCAAGTTAATGAAATAACCGGCCACTGATTTTCTAATCACGGGACTTGACGCCCAATATGAATCACAAAACCCCCTCAAAAACTTGTTATCAACTGGAAGTGCCTTGAACCATACTCGATTTCAAGTACCTCAAAACTCGCATAGCTGTATCCCTATGACCTTGACGTGGATCCTACATCGGCTGACTCAATATGTGAGCAGAATATGTAATTTTAGGTCATGTTCTCATCAAATAATTTAATTTCCCAACAAGACAGCGATAACTAGTTGTATATTCAATTTTTAACTTCCGAGTTTTGTAACAAGTGAAGCTGCAGCTATATAGTAAGAAAGTGATGTGCATCCATTGTTAAAGGTGTTCTATATCTTCCCCATAAATCACTTTGGACTAGGTCAAAAGGATGACTTGCCTTATTGAAACTTTTTGGATAGGAAATAAGAGCTTGCTTAGCCCTGTGACAAATAACAAAGCTCCTAGAAACAAAGCTACAAGTTTGTAGCCATGTATTTCAGATAACTTTGACATATTTGCATATGAAATGTGCCATATTCTTGCATGCCATAAGTTCACCTTCTTTTAACTCTTTAAAACTACACTTATTCTCGCAAGTCCCATTCTTTAAATAGTAAACCCCTCCTCAATCCTCGCAAGTTACCCGCACCAATCAACTTCTTCGAGGTGAGGTCCCGGATAACAAAATGATTAGAAATATGTCACCATGCACTTTGTGTCACTTGTCAACTGTTGAATTGAAATAAAATTACATTTAAAGTTTGGAACTAGCAACACACTGCTAAGTGCCATATGAGCCCCAAAATGAACCCGAAACACCACATTCACCTGGAAGACCTCACCATTTGGCACAACACAACAATGGTCAATGGATCATTTACATTGAATGGCATTTCTCCCGGGCATGAACTTCTGGGGTGTTTTCTTCATGCTTCTCGAGTGAACCATCTATGGACATCAACTTATTTTTGGCTCGCAATGCATTCTGCATTGCTCTAGCCCATGCGCTGTAGTTCTCACCATACATAGTGCTTGGATTTAACACCATTCTAGGGTTGTTGGATGGAGAAACATAGTAAGGATAATTGGTATCAATCAAGGAGATCTTGGCTTTGTTTTCTGTAGATATTATTGATTGCTCTAATACCACGACTTAACTATCTAAGAAGATAAAAACTGGCAGAACACTTTTTTAATTCATTGCGCATTATCAGTATATATGCAGCAAACACACAGGAAGTATTTGTGATTCATATGGACACCAAATACTTATCTAATGTATAATATATACAACATATATCCTTTAATATGGTTTTTGGTTAGTTTTCTTGATTCTTTCGAACCCAATTTTAGCATCGTTAATGAATATAGAGTTTTTCTCTTCATAGTAAAAGTATTTTTTTAAATATCCAAAATGTGAAAATTGGCTTCCTACCAACACACCCTCAGAAACTTCATTTTTCACAGAAGCTTTCACTGCTTCGCCCTGGGTCTGCGAACTCCTTCCTGTTCTCGGTAAGTTCGCTCTCTCTCTCTCTCTCTCCCTCTACCGAAATTGGGTTCTCTGCAGAAGTAAGGAAACTAACAGAAGACCATAGTTGATGAACAATGGTAGAGAACTATCTGAGAAGATTAAAATTGGCAGAACACTTCCTTAATTCATTATCAATTTTTATTATTCACTTGGACTCCAAATACTTGTTTAATAACCTACTAAACTTATCCTTACTCTACTTGTACTCTATCTCAATCTTATCTATAAATATACAAAATATATATACTTTAATTACACCCCCCAGTTTGCCCAACTTTCTTCAGATTCATTGAATTTGCTGTTGGCCTTAATAAACATATCTGCCTTTTGCTCTCTAGTAGGAACATAGCTTGTAGTGATTATTGAAGTGTGTGAACCATCTCATCTAGAAGCGTAAACTTTTATAGAGACTCACTTTTATTCATTTAATTATGTCTTCAACGTGCCCCCTCACATGCGGGCAGGATTCTTTTTCACGGGGCAATCACGGGAAATTCTTTAATGATGGGTGTCGGTGAGATTCAAAATGAGGACCACTGCATTCTCTCGTACCATGTTGAAGTGTGTGACAAGGTTTGAGCTGTTATAGAGAGCATACTTTATTTTTTTAATTATGTCTTCAACAATGATGACACCAATTTGAATCTTGTCCCTTATAGCGTAGTCGTTCTGGTCACTATGTGAAGACCAACTTGATTGTCACAATTTTGTCCTTTTGTGTTGTTCTATGTTTCACCAAGACAATCCAACAAACTTCTTACTAACATTATCTTTCTGGTTGCATTTTCCATCACCCTATACTCAGACCTTGCCACAGGGGAATGTTTCATAGTCTTCCAAGACACTGGTATTTTTTCCAAGTTAATAAAATAACCGGCAACTGACTTCTAATCACGGTACTTGACGCCCAATATGAATCACAAAACCCCCTCAAGAACTTGTTATCAACTAGAAGTGCCTTGAACCAGACTCGATTTCAAATACCTCAAAACTCGCATAACTGCATCCCTATGACCTTGACGTGGATCCTGCATCGGCTGACTTAATATATGAGCAGAATATGTAATTTCAGGTCTTGTTCTCATCAAATAATTTAATTTCCCAATAAGACGGCGATAACTAGTTGCATCTTCAATTTTTAACTTTCGAGTTTTGTGACAAGTGAAGGTGCTGCTATATAGTAAGAAAGTGATGCGCATCCATTGTTAAAGGTGTTCTATGTCTTCCCCATAAATCACTTTGGACTAGGTCAAAAGGATGACTTTCCTTATTGAAACTTATTGGATAGGAAATAAGAGCTTGCTTAGCCCTGTGACAAATAGCACATCTCCTAGAAACAATGCTACAAGTTTGTAGCCCAAGAATATCAGATAACTTTAACATATTTCCATATGAAATGTGTCATATTCGTGCATGCCATAAGTTCACCTTCTTTTGACTCTTTAAAACTGCAGTTATTCCCGAAAGCCCCATTCTTTAAATAGTAAACCCCTCCTCGGCCCTCGTAAGTTGCCCGCGCCAATCATCTTCTTCGACGTGAGGTCCTGGATAACAAAACGATTAGAAATATGTCACTGTGCACTTTGTGTCACTTGTCAACTGCTGAATTGAAATAAAATAACATTTAAAGTTTGGAACTAACAACACACTGCTAAGTGCCATATGAGCCCCAAAATGAACCTGTCCCACCACATTCGCCTGGAAGACTCACCATTTGGCACAACACAACAATGGTCAATGGATCATTTACATTAAATGGCATTTCTCCCACGCATGAACTTTTGGGTTGTTTTCTCCAGGCTTCTCCAGTGAACCATCTATGGACATCAACTTATTTTGGCTCGCAATGCATTCTGCATTGCTCTAGCCCATACATTGTAGTTCTCACCATACATGGTGCTTGGAATTAATACCATTCTAGGGTTGTTGGATGGAGAAACATAGTGAGGAGAATTGGTATCAATCAAGGAGATTTTGGCTTTGTTTTCTATAGACATTGTTGATTGCTCTGATACCATGAATTAACTATCTGAGAAGATAAAAACTGGTAGAGCACTTTGTTAATTCATTGCGCATTATCAGTATATATACAACAAACACACAGGAAGTATTTGTGATTCATATGGACACCAAATACTTATCTAATGTATAATATATACAACATATATCCTTTAATATGGTCTTGGTTAGTTTTCTTGATTCTTTCGAACCCAATTTCAGTGGTTAATGATCATAGAGTTTTTCTCTTCATAGTAAAAGTATTTTCTTAAATATCCAAAATGTGAAAATTGGCTTCCTACCAACACACCCTCAGAAACTTCATTTTTCGCAGAAGCTTTCACCGCTTTGCCCTGGGTCTGCGAACTCCTTCCTGTTCTCTGTAAGTTCACTCTCTCTCTCTCTCTACCGAAATTGGGTTCTCTGCAGAAGTAAGCAAAATAACCGAAGACCATATTTGATGAAAAAATGGTGAAGAACTATCTGAGAAGATTAAAATTGGCAGAACACTTCCTTAATTCATTGCCAATTTTTGATATTTATTTGGACTCCAAATACTTGTTTAATAACCAACTAAATTTATCCTTACTCTATCTTAATCTTATCTATAAATATACAAAATATATATACTTTAATTGCACCCCCCAGTTTGCCCAACTTTCTTCAGATTCATTGAATTTGCTGTTGGCCTTAAAAAGATATCTGTCTTTTGCTCTCTAGTAGGAACATAGCTTTTAGTGATTATTGAAGTGTGTGAACCATCTCATCTAAAAGCGTAAACTTTTATAGAGACTCACTTTTATTCATTTGATTATGTCTTCAACGCGCCCCCTCACATGTGGGCAAGATTTTTTTTCACGGGCCAATCACGGAAAATTCTTTAATGATTGGTGGCGGTGAGATTCAAAATGAGGACCACTGTATTCTCTGGTACCATATTGAAGTGTGTGACAAGGTTTGAGCTGTTATATAGCATACTTTATTTTTTTAATTATGTCTTCAACAATGATGACACCAATTTGAATCTTGTCCCTTATAGCGTGGTCGTTTTGGTCGCTACGTGAAGACCAGCTTGATTGTCACAATTTTATCATGTTGTGTGGTTCTATATTTCACCAAGACAATCCAACAAACTTCTTAACGACATTATCTTTCTGGTTGCATTTTCTATCGCCCTATACTCAGACCTTGCCACAGGGGAATATTTCGTAATCTTCCAAGACAATGGTGGTTTTTCCAAGTTAATGAAATAACCGGCCACTGATTTTCTACTCATGGGACATGACGCCCAATATGAATCACAAATTCCCATCAAGAACTTGTTATCAACTGGAAGCGCCTTGAACCAGACTCGATTTTAATTACCTCAAAACTCGCATAGTTGCATCCCTATGACCTTGACGTGGATCCTGTATCGGCTAACTCAATATGTGAGCAGAATATGTAATTTCATGTCTTGTTCTCATCAAATAATTTAATTTTCCAACAAGACGGCGATAACTAATTGCATCTTCAATTTTTGACTTCCGAGTTTTGTGACAAGTGAAGCTGCTACTATATAGTAAGGAAGTGATGTGCATCCATTGTTAAAGGTGTTCTATATCTTCCCAATAAATCACTTTGGACTAGGTCAAAAGGATCACTTGCCTTATTGAAACTTATTGGATAGGAAATAAGAGCTTGCTTAGCCCTGTGACAAATAACACAGCTCCTAGAAACAAAGCTACAAGTTTGTAGCCCAAGAATTTCAAACAACTTTGACATATTTGCATATGAAATGTGTCATATTCTTGCATACCATAAGTTCACCTTCTTTTGACTCTTTAAAACTATACTTATTCCTGAATGCCCCATTCTTTAAATAGTAAACCCCTCCTCGACCCTCGCAAGTTACCCGCGCCAATCAGCTTCTTCGAGGTGTGGTCCTGGATAACAAAACGATTAGAAATATGTCACCATGCACTTTGTGCCACTTGTCAACTGCTGAATTAAAATAAAATTACATTTAAAGTTTGGAACTAACAACACACTGCTAAGTGCCATATGAGCCCCAAAATGAACCTGTCCCACCACATTCACCTGGAAGACCTCACCATTTGGCACAACACAACAATGGTCAACGGATCATTTACATTAAATGGCATTTCTCCCCTGCATGAACTTTTGGGTTGTTTTCTTCAGGTTTCTCCAGTGAACCATCTATGGACATCAACTTATTTTGGCTCGCAATGCATTCTGCATTGCTCTAGCCCATACATTGTAGTTCTCACCATACATGGTGCTTGGAATTAACACCATTCTAGGGTTGTTGGATGGAGAAACATAGTAAGGAGATTTTGTCTTTGTTTTCTATAGACATTGTTGATTGCTCTGATACCATGAATTAACTATCTGAGAAGATAAAAACTGGCAAAACACTTTGTTAATTCATTGCGCATTATCAGTATATATACAACAAACACACATGAAGTATTTGTGATTCATGTGAACTCCAAATACTTATCAAATAACCAACTTATAATATATACAACATATATACTTTAATATGGTTTTTGGTTAGTTTTCTTGATTCTTTCGAACCCAATTTTAGTGGTTAATGATCATAGAGTTTTGCTGACAAGTCTCTTTGTGCTTTGTGCTTTGTGCTTTGTGCTTCGTGAATGTAGACATGTAATTTTTGACATTTCCCGAAATTTTACCCATTTTAATGTAAAATATTTAATTTATGCTTAATATAGTTATTTCAACTAAGTTTGACTCTTTTACATTATTTTTATCACAAAATTAAAAATACAAAAATAGTTTCATATTTCTCTACTTAATTCACGTATTAGATATTTTTAGGAGGATATATTACTTTAAGTCTATTTTATTTTAATATAATCTTTAAAAATACAAAAATAGTTTTGCTTTGTCTTATTTTGTATTTAAGCCAAGGTCATTAATATTTTTGTAGTAGTACTATTTTAGTTTACTATGTTTTAAGTTTTAACTTATGTTTATCTACTTTTATAATATTCAAAAATACCAAAAAAAAAATTATTTCACTTTTAATTTTTAATTCTTACATTTATCAATTAGGAGTGATTTGATGTTTTCACAAATAGTTTATATTAATTTGGAAGAAACTTGGAGTTATTAATAAATTTTCAGCTTTCTTGTTCAAAATTAAGTTTAATTTGAAGGCCCAAAAAGACCTACAAAAAAGGGGTTTTGACACAATTACCACAAAAAAAATTATTTACCTTTGTCTTCCTATTTATTTTTCTACCCTTAAACTAATTATATTTCTTATCCATAGTAGGTTTTGCGGGGAATTTTCTCTTTATTCTCCAATTCTTTTTATTTCTATGCTTCTTTTCCTTTCTTTTTCTTTTTCTTTTCTCCTTTTCCTTTTTCTCGCTTTCTTCTTATTTTTTTTCTTTTTTTCTATTCTAGTTTCATTTAACTTCTTTTTTTTTATATTCCTTTTTTCTTTATAATCTAATTTCATCTACAATTTTTACTATTTTTTTTTTATTTTTTTATATATATATTATTACTAGAGAAAATCAAATTGTGTACCAACTAAATGTAGCTAATACAACAACAAAAAAAATATTAACTAACATTTAATACCAGTATAGTATATAGTTATACCAACAGAGTATACAATTGTATGCAAAGAGTTAAAAAAGTTTAATTTAATTATTAAACTAAAATAATATCAGTTGTCGACAAAAAATTTAAAAAATTCTAAAAGGATCTAACTATAAAAGTATACCGTTACATTATATATCATACTATAATTATATTTTATTTTTGCATTTTCAATTTACTGCTCACGCTAGGTAAAAGCTTAAAACAAATTAAAAGGGAAAATGCAAGTGAATTTACGGGTAATAAGTGTACTATTATAGTATATTGTATACTATTACAACATATTGTTACAATATCTTACATATTATTACAATATACCATAACAATATATTTGTATACTATAATAGTATACTGTTGTAGTATAACTATATACTCCTATAGTATATTAGTATACTGTTAGGTAGGGGTGTCAAATTTGGCCCAAGCCCAAATGACCCGCCCAACCCGTCCAAGGTTGGGTTGGTTATTGATCCGCCCATTTATTGAACTTAGCCCATCTTGACCCAACCCATCTCAACCCATTTAAAGTTGGGCTAATTTTTAGCCCAAATTGATCTATGAGTAAGTTTGTCAAAATGTCTTAGAAATAATTTTATTTTTTGTTTAATATTTTAAATATGACCATAACAAAAGGAAAAAAGCCTTATTTAGTAATTATACAATTTATAATAAAATAACACATATTATTTAAAGTTTAATAAGAGTTGGGCGGGTTGGGTTATGACCCGAATTTTAACCCATCTTGACCCAACCCATTTTAGCCCAAGTAACTTTTGGGCGGGTCACTTGATCTGCCCAATTATTGACTCAATCCATTTTAACCCGTCCAAAATTGACCCAACCCGCCCATTTGACAGTAGGTAACAACATTCTTCTTCGATTATTATTGTAGTTGTGTTCTTCTTCGATTTTCATCTGAAAATTTCGATCTCAATCACCTCAAATCAACTCTAAGTCTCGACTAAACTGACTCAACATTTAGTTACAGTTTCAAATCGATATTTTAATCACGCCAGTCAAAATCTAATCAAACAATTATAAACTCTCGACAAATGCAATTTATGATTTTCAAGTTTCAAGGTCTTTCAATGGTTACAATAAATCACTACGAACTTCTCAAAAGATATTAGAAATAATTATTTGTAATACTACACGTACAAAATAGTTATTTTGCTTATCATTAAAAATTTCACTCATTAAAATCACAATAAAAAATTGGGCAGTGCCTCGAACAAACACAAACACTATGAGAAAATATGAGATATGTAAGACGGATATAGTATTTTGTTGCTGGAAGAAGAAACAAGAAGAAGGGAAAGGGAAAAAATAAGCTTTAAGGAGGAGTGAGGCTGGTAAGGCAATTGAGAAATGAGTGAACGTGTAATAATTTTGGTTGGCTTAGAGCCCGTTTGGCTTAGCTGATTTAGACTAGCCAATAATCATTAGGTGCTGAAAAATACTTTTAAGTGCTGAATCTGATTTAAAAAATAACCAGTTACGTGTTTGGATAAAAGTATTTAAATTAATAATAAGCAGCTTAAGAACTGGGTATACAAGAGTTTTGTTTTAAAAAGAAGTATTTTAGGGATATAATAGTAAATATTTTGGTCAAATCTAAAGTGCTTATAAACTGAAATTTGATAAGTCGGGGAGACCAACTTATGACTTTTGGCTTATAAGCACTTAACTTATAAGCACTTTTAATTTTACCAAATGTGTAGACAAGACAAAAAGTGCTTATAAGCCAGTTTGACCAGTTTATAAGCTTAGTCAAACACCCTCTTAGGTAGGTATAGTAATTATTATTAAAAGGTGAAATACATAAACAGCCCATTGAAGTTGTCCACAATGGTCAGTTAGACACCTCAACTGAGACTTTTTCCAACCAAACACTTCAAGTCTTTAAAAACTGAAATTTATAAACACCCGACCTCACCAGGCCCCGTCGCGTGTGGTACACCTCCGGAATCGTGCGTGTGTTGGTGTTAACTAACGGTAACTTAATAATTTTTTGTGAAATTCCCAAAAAACCCTTAATGAACTCCCTAATTTAAATACCCAAACCCAACCCTAAATTAGTATACCCATCCGCGTATCTTCTTCCTCTTTAGCAAAGCTGTATTTTTTTTTCTTCTCTCTCTCTCTCTCTCTACCTCTTCTATATCAATGGAACCTGTTGTTAATTGCAACTGTGGCCAAATTGCTCCTTTAAAACTTTTGTGGTCACCATTTAATCTGTGTAAAAGATTTTACTGCTGTAGATTTGGGAAAGCAGGCGATGGCGGATGCAATTTTTTTCGTTGGTATGATGTTGAATTGTCCGAACACTATACCAAAGTCATGTATGGATTACTAAAGAGGGTAAAAATCATGAAGAAGAAAAGTTGAAGTTGATGAAGAAACAGAGGATTTTGGTTTGGCTGCTTGTTATTATAGTTGTGACTTGGTTTTTGAGGGAATCTTTTATTATTTAGGTGTATGGTATATGTATATGAGAATATATTTTGCCTTTATTTTACTGCAATGTTGTTTATGATTTATGGCCAATGTTGCCTATTGAATGTAGTTGAACTTTTCTAACTGTATGATGAACTTATCAGTTATCAAATGTGTTTTAATTTCTGCCAAAAAATTAGATAGCAAGGTTCTTACATTGAATTGTACTAAACTAACAAAAGCAACTAAGAGAAATACAACACCTAAATAATAGAAGATGTTTAATTGCCATGACATCAAATCTAACTGCCATGAGAAATACAACACCTAATTTCCATGAGAAATACAACACCTAGTTCACAACTTTCAGTTAACTGCATAAACGAACCAAAACCAACACATACTAAACTAACAAAAAGAGGTTCATATACAACCATAATAATTGTTCAAAATACTTCACAAAACAAGGTTCATACATATGACCAAATGACCAACATTGTTAGGTTCTAAATACTTCACAAAATATGGTTCATACACATGACCAACAAAATACAAGAAAATTCTTCCTAAATTTGACTTTGACAAGAGTCAACTGGTGTAGATGAAGTAGAGGTCCCAACTTTCATCTTTTTGTTAGAAACTGCAGCATCCCTTTGTTGTTGAAGTTGATTCCTTGTCACAGCTCTTTTCCCTTTCCACTTGAGACCAGTTGGTCTAAATTCAAGATCCACATTAGTTTGTGCAGCATTCATCAAGTTTGCACCAGTTGAAATAACTCTTTCACTTGGCCTACCAGGCTAGAAAATACTTATAGTCAGTAATGAATCATTCAGAAACATAAGGACAGAAATTATAGTTAACTAAGCTGATTGACTTCTCACACTTACATTAAGGATACTAGTTCCAGTTTGTGTGTTTGTGTACAAATCAAAACCAAAATTTCTGCTTCTATTCTTTCCAAAAGAAGCAGCAAGTGATCTAGCAGAAGCAGAAATAGCTACACCAGATGTAACAGAACCAGTTGTACTAGCAACTGAAGTTCTTCCTCTTCCCCTACCAGCTCCTCCACCTCTTCCCCTACCAGCCCCACCACCTCTTCCCCTACCTCCTACTGATGATGTGTTCCTTCTTATCTTTGATGTTTCAGCACACAAGGATGATGAGGCCCTTGGAGTTTTGGTTGTGGTAGTTGATGTACCTGCAACTTGGGTTGTATTACTTTGACTACCAACTGGTGTGCTTGATTGTGTGCTTGTTTGTCCCTATATATGATTGCTAAGTCATTAATCAATACAACAATGAAAACATTGGAAACAAATTGAATTGAAAGTCATCAAACTTACCCTTAAACTGCATACTGATTTGTTGTGACCAACCTGATGGCAAATTGAAAAGGACATCTTGGCACCTTTCTTTGAAAGTTTTCCCCACTTCTTTGGTTTATCCTTGTCCTTTCTTCTGTATTTTTTTGGCCTACCAGGCATTGGTTTTACCTCAGGAGGCTCAATTGATGAATTGGTAGAATCAGGCCACATTTGTATGCTTGGAATTGGCTGAATAAAGTATTGGTAAGCAGCCATGAAAGTATATTTCCTATACCAGTGTTCAACATACTCTTCTGGTTCCTTCCCAATCTTATAAAAGGCACATATTGCATGTTGACATGGTATACCTCTTAACTGCCATAACCTGCAGCTGCATTCTCTTTTTTTGTATATCAACAGTGTGCCTATA
>MU754904.1:233102-243110 GCA_026770625.1 Nicotiana glauca | reverse complement strand
GATAAGTATTGTTCCCTTAGGCAGAGTTATAGTAGCTCTTCCAGAGCCTTCAATTAATTTACTACTACCAGAAATCATAGTAACATCCGCCTTACACATATTTAAATGAGAGAAATATTTCTTCTCTTTGAGTATTGTATGTGTTGTACATGAATCAACTAAACAAATATTTTTACAATTGAACTTTGACCCAAATTTGTTTTGTGGGATATCCATATTTGCTTCCCATGGATTGACATACAAAAAAAAATATATATGAATAAACATCAGTATTTTTTTTTTTACAGAAAAGGAAAAGAAACGAAGTTAATCAATGATAGAGATCCAGCCAAAATGAATATAGAACGGATATATCATTGATCGAGCACTGTTGTAGTCTTGCTCATTCCGTAATGATTGCGTCTTTTGAAACCAATTCAATTTGAATTTTGTCCTACTAACGTGATAATGTTCTCATTCTTCAGTTTTTCATAAAAGTAACAATATTCATTATAAAGTGACATGATTCTGAAAAAAATGAGAAGTTAATAAGATTTGATACTACTAGACAAAATAATTAACTTTGCAAATTTTGACTAGTAATATTCACAAAGAAGACGATACTCAATTCAGCGAAAATAGTAATATTTTACTTTGAACCATGTGCTGGAAATAATATTACCATATTAAATTAAAAACGAACTAATACTATTCCATAAAATAAATAGTACTTATTGGTACTAATGACTACTACTCATGTAAAAAAATTATGATTACATGAAGTTTATTCACTAACTATTATGAATAGGCAAAAATAAAAATTAAACCACTCAATCATCTTTAACCACGGATCCATCACCGATCAAGTGGTATATTTTCCCATCAGGGCGCTCAAAGAAGTCTGCCACATCCAAGTGGGTGATGTCAAAATCATTGTCAGAGACAAAATTGGCTTTAGGGCCTTTATTCTTTAGAGATGCTTGATAAAGCTCAACCAAATATCTTGGTACACGATAAATATTTGCCCAATGCCCTTTTCCACCGCAACGATAGCATTCAGTTTCAGAACCATTTGCTTTTGGCTTCTCATCTTTCCCTTTCCACTTTTGGTGGTTATTTCTCTTTAGGGGATGATTAACACCAGGAAAATTTCTTCCTTGTCTACAACAACGGCCACGGCTACGTCTATGATCACGATCACGACTACGAATAGAGTCACGGCCTTTTCCACGCTTAGCATAATGGGAATACACCTCATCCACTTCAGGTAATGGTGTAGACCTAGTGGGTCGATTTTCGTGATTTCTCATGAGCAAGTCATTGTTTCGCTCAGCCACAAGGAGAAGAGAAATCAGCTCAGAGTACTTCTTGAAACCTTTCTCTCTGTACTGCTGTTGCAGAACCATATTGGACGCATGAAACGTTGTAAACGTTTTTTCAAGCATATCATAATCACTGATAGTATCTCCACAGAGTTTCAATTTAGAAGTAATTCTGAACATAGCAGAATTATATTCAGAAACAGACTTAAAGTCTTGGAGCCTCAGATGAGCCCAATCATATCGTGCTTGTGGAAGAGTGACCAACTTTAAGTTGTCATATCTTTCTTTTAAGCCATTCCACAAAATAAGCGGATCTTTGACTGTGAGATATTCAATTTTCAACCCTTCATCAAGGTGATGACGCAAGAAAATTAAGGCTTTAGCACAGTCTTGGGTGGATGCTTTATTTCTGTCTTTAATGGCGTCTCCAAGACCCATTGCATTTAAGTGGATTTCAGCATCCAACACCCATGTCATATAGTTCTTGCCCGAAATTTCAAGGGCAAAGAACTTTCTTTCATAATGTCAGTCATAATTAAAAATAGGAGAAAGATTACCTTAATCTTCTCAAAGAGCTTCTTGAGACGGTAGAGTCTCGTGCTGATAACGTGTTATAAAATAATAAAAGAACAAGAGCAATATTGCAGAGAAAGAGAGAGAGGAAATTCTTATTGAATTTTGGGATGATTTACAATGGGGTAAGACCCCTCTATTTATAGGAGAAAAATGATTTAGTCACAAAGTAAAACTCTCTACAAGATAGACATTCACTCCAAATAGAATTCTATTCTTACCAAGAAGTAAATATAGTTTGAATTGTTAATACATTTTTACATGATCGATCATTGTTTGGTTTCTATCAACATACCTTCAAAAACATCTTCATCTTCATTTTCATGATGATATTGTAAGCTTGATTGCATATCCCCTTGATATATAAAATTAAATATTAATAAACGTGTATGTATAACTGTTAGTTGTGGTGTTCTTCTAATAGCATACCTGTTATATCACCGTCAATATTAACATCCTCAAATTCTGAAAAGAAATTTTAAAAATTAATAGTTAGCATAATTTATAATTCATGTTTCTCAAACAAAACTATAAATATATTGGAATAATAACATTGAAATAATAGGGGTCCATTTAACATAGTAAATTGTTCAAAAGTAAAAGCACAAAAACAAAATATATACAGAACCATAGTAATAAAATTTTAACAAACGTCCTCTACTTATAAGAAAATAAACGGAAGGAAAATAAAAAGCAGCAAATAAAAGTTTAACTTTTAAAATGCTAAAAAGTCTTTTGCTGGATTTTAGACTAAACACCGAAAACCACACAATTGTAAATCCATATGTTGAATATCAGCATCTAGCCATTTCACATGAATATACAATTACTTCAAACTGTCAATGAGGAAGGGTGGTTAAAGTTAAAGTTAATTAATTATTTCACCTTTATTATAGTCTTAAAGAAAATTTGCATAAGATACTTGTATCACAAGAACGACAGTAATGCTTACCACATATGTAGTAGTATTTTAACAGCTAACTCATCTTTGACATAATAACTTTGTTGAGAGCTTTTTTGAGTAATCCGCTCCCAGTTAATTTGACATGTTGCAACTAATCTGCATAAGTCGCAACGTGGTAAAAGTGATAAATCTTAGTAACATTATGTAAGCAGACAGAAATAAAAAATTACATCCTTTACAAACCTAGATTTAAACTCAACATACTACGGTGGAGTAGAATTGATCCAAAGTTTGTAGAGTACCAACAACTACGCATTGAGTAGTTACCTGCAGATAAGATAAATAAAAAATTAGAAATTATAATTTTTTTTTTAAACTAAATTTTAAATATAGATGTAAAGTTGGTAAACCTCGGAATTTGTGAGGTTTCATAAATTGTAAAATAACAATCAAAAGTTCGTCTATAACTTCATTCAAGTGAGGTTGAATTTTATCCACAAGTTCACTCCATAAGGTTGTTGTAATGTTGTTCCTCCTATAAGTTTCAAGGTAATCGGTCATCAACAAAATAATACAAATAATCAAACTGTAAAAGTAAAGTTTGTATCAGTGAATAACTTACTGATCATCTTCAAGTGTAATATTGAGAAAGACACTTTTGTTATCTCCTTGCTTGTGAGTCTTAACATCTTCATACGTCACAACCTGACCAATGACATCTACAAATATAAAAGTTAGTTAGGTAATTTTTTAAAACATGGTAATAATGGAAGAGCAGAATTACCAATTAATTCTGCCTCATCGACATCATTCTGATTTGTTAGCTGATCAAACGGATGAAAGTTAAAGATATTCATATGAAATGAAGAATTAATTATTTCCTCAACCGTTGTCCTTTGTGTAAATGTAAACCTCAGATTGTGTATCGTATTCCTTATATTCAAGTTGTTTGGTCCGACAACAAAGTAGTTCATACGATATAATCCGAGTTCATGTATCTTGGTCTGAAAAAACTTAATTACATACTTCCCACTCGAGGCCTGGATACGATCGCCCTAAAAAATAAATTCATTATTAGGATGTATCATATTGCTAATAAATTACTTATATGTAAAGACAAAAACATAAATATTTATATTTCACATAATCGTTTCATATATGAATCGAGTGTTGAGAACTTGAATTACTACGCATAATTGTTTCGTAATCGTTTTATTGAGAACTTAAATAAATGTCGTTTTTGTTAAACACTCGGTAAACACAATTGTGAATACAACATTAATAGAAATAGAGTACTGGTACTACATATAATTTTTCACAATTACTTCTTTGTATTGTAAAAAATTTATCCATAAAACCAGAAAAGATAGAAAAACTTTAGAACTATGTAAAGTTGAATATGTTACCTTTGCATCTTGTAAAATCAACTCAATCGAATATGGTTTTTCAGGATTGAAACGATCCAACATTTTCCATATTCGAACGACTCTAACTTTGAGATTCCATTGCATAAAGTTGCTTGAAATTTGATTGATTTCATTAAGGGTTGTAGCCATATTTGCAAACTTTTGTATTCTGAACAGAGGAAAAAATAGGAGTAGAGAATAGAAAAGAAAATAGAATAGGGAGCAGGCATTTTAGACATTATTAGTGTAGGAGACAGTTTCTAAGTTATGGAATTAGATTTTGATGCACACGTTTGGGAAGATGATCGTGGAGTATTTTTTTCCTTTCTTCCTATTAAAACTATTAAAATTAAAATTATCTGTAAAGAAAATTTGCATAAGATACTTGTATCACAAGAACGACAGTAATGCTTACCATATATGTAGTAGTATTTTAACAACTAACTCATCTTTAACAGAATAACTTTGTTGAGAGCTTGTTTGAGTAATCCGCTCCCAGTTAAGTTGCAACATGGTAAAAGCGATAAATCTTAGTAACATTATTTAAGCACACAGAAATAAAAAAATTACATCCTTTACAAACCTAGATTTAAACTCAACATACTACGGTGAAGTAGAATTGATCCAAAGTTTTGTAGAGTACCAACAACTACGCATTGAGTAGTTACCTGCAGATAAGATAAATCAAAAATTAGAAATTATATATATTTTTTTAACTAAATTTTAAATATAGATGTAAAGTTGGTAAACCTCGAAATTTGTGAGGTTTCATAAATTGTAAAATAACAATCAAAAGTTCGTCTATAACTTCATTCAAGTGAGGTTGAATTTGATCCACAAGTTCACTCCATAATATTGTGGTAATGCTGTTCCTCCTATAAGTTTCAAGGTAATCGGTCATCAACAAAATAATACAAATAATTAAACTGTAAAAATAAAGTTTGTATCAGTGAATAACTTACTGATCATCTTCGAGTGTAACATTGAGAAAGACACTTTTGTTATCCTTGCTTGTGAGTCTTAACATCTTCATACGTCACAACCTGACCAATGATATCTACAAATATAAAAGTTAGTTAGGTAATTTTGTAAAACATGGTAATAATGGAAGAGCAAAATTACCGATTAATTCTGCCTCATCGACATCATTCTGATTTATTAGCTGATCAAACGGATGAAAGTTAAAGATATTCATATGAAATGAAGAATTAGTTATTTCCTTAACCGTTGTCCTTTGTGTAAATGTAAACCTCAGATTGTGTATCGTATTCCTTATATTCAAGTTGTTTGGTCCGACAACAAAGTAGTTCATGCGATATAAGCCGAGTTCCTGTATCTTGGTTTAAAATATTTAATTACATACTTCCCAATCGAGGTCTGGGTACGATCACCCTAAAAAAAATAGATTCATTATTAGGATGTATCATATTGCTAATAAATTACTTATATGTAAAGACAAAAACATAAATATTTATATTGCACATAATCGTTTCATATATGAATCGAGTGTTGAGAACTTGAATTACTACGCATAATCATTTCATAATCGTTTTATTGAGAACTTAAATAAATGTCATTTTTGTTAAACGCTCGATAAACACAATTGTGAATACAACGTTAATAAAAATAATTGTGAATACAACGTTAATAGAAATAGAGTACTGGTACTACATATAATTTTTCACAATTACTTCTTTGTATTGTAAAAAATTTATCCATAAAATCAGAAAAGATAAAAAAACTTTAGAACTATGTAAAGTTGAATATGTTACCTTTGCATCTTGTAAAATCAACTCAATCGAATATGGTTTTTCAGGATTGAAACGATCCAGCATTTTTCATATTCGAACGACTCTAACTTTGAGATTCCATTGCATAAAGTTGCTTGAAATTTGATTGATTTCATGAAGTGTTGTAGCCATATTTGCAAACTTTTTTATTCTGAGCAGAGGAAAAAATAGGAGTAGAGAATAGAAAAGAAAATAGAATAGGGAGCAGGCATTTTAGACATTATTAGTGTAGGAGACAGTTTCTAAGTTATGGAATTAGATTTTGATGCACATGTTTGGGAAGATGATCGTGGAGTATTTTTTTTCCTTTCTTCCTATTAAAACTATTAAAATTAAAATTATCTGTAAAGAATTTTTTTAGTTGAATATTCAGGTATATAATAAATTTAATAAATAACCAATGAAGAAATGTGGGAGTCCAAAAATTTGAATTCGATGATTGTGATGAAGAAACATGGGTGTCCACAAAATGTGGGAGTCATGAATAGATACACAAACGTGGGTCTCTCGATGGAAATAATTGAAACATATTAATGCTTTATCCAAGAAATAACTGAAACAAACGTGGGACTCCTAATGCTTTATACAAATTGCAAATTAACGTGGGACTCTTAATGCTTTATCCAAGCTGCAAATTAACGTGGGACTCTTAATGCTTTATCCAAGCTGCAAATTAACGTGGGACTATTAAGAGAATTAACTGAAACATATTAATGCTTAAAAAGTTGCAAATTATTATTTTTATTTTATAGATTTTTTGAATCTCCATGATTATTGTAGTGTTGCTTAATTTTTGACACGTGTCGAGACCACAGTTTGACACTTGGCACAATATAATGGATTTGCCTCTCCTTTTCTATACTAATACATGTTTAAGACCTTGATTTAATTAATTAAATCTAATTCAAGTTTACATATACTAAATTAAATGAGTTGTTTTATATATACATGGAATGTTTTTCAGATTTTGTCAAAATAATTGTATATAAGTAAAAGAATCATAACCTTATGGGACTATCATTTGTATTTGTGATCGGTGATGAATCTAAAGCACAAGAAACTAAAAATAAAATATTCCACACATTTATTCCTCTAAATATAGGGTTATCCAATGCGATATTCCAATAAAATTGTGACAACTCGGCCAGTCGTCTCATGAGTTATTGCTCCGTTTCTCCCATTTCTTCCTTGTGCTTCGTTATCCGTGTTTTATGTGATCGGGTTAATTAGTCTGACTTCGGAGAGGATTTGGTAAGAAATGAGACACTTAGTCTCTTTTAAGAATGTTTAAGTTGGAAAAGTCAACCAGATATTGACTTATGTGTTAGAGGGCTCGGATGTGAGTTCTGGTGGTTCGGTAAGCTTTGGGAGGTGATTTGTGACTTAGGAGCGTGATTGGAATGGATTTTGGAGATTCGGAGTAGAATTAAGGTTGAATTGGTAAAGTGTTCATTTTGGCGATTTCCGGTTGATAGGCGAGATTTTGATATAGGGGTCGGAATGGAATTCCGAGAGTTGCAGTAGCTTTGTTGTGTCATTTGGGATGTGTGTGCAAAATTTCAGATCATTTGGGCGTGGTTTGGTTGGATTTTTTTATCAAAAGCATATTGCGGAAGATTTTTAAAAATTTAGACTTGAATTCGATGTGATTTGGTAGATTTGGTATTGTTTGAAGTGTTTTGATGATTGGAACAAGTTTGAATAAGGTATTGGGTCATGTTTGTGCTTTTGGTTGAGGTCTCGGGGGCCTCGGGGTGATTTCGGATGGTTAACGGGAAGATATGAGACTTGAGAGATTGCAGAAAATTTGCTACTTTTGGTGTTTTTGCACCTGCGGTTTGGGGGCCGCAGGTGCGTCGTCGCATATGCGAGGATGAAGCCGCAGAAGCGGTTTTGGAGGGGTTTGTCAGGATTTGCAAATGCGGTTCTGGGGGCCGCATCTGCGAAACCGCAAATGCGGAAGAAGGATCGCAGATGCGGTTGTGGCCGACTTTAGTGGTTTCTGTAGAAGTGGAGTGTTAACCACAAATGCGGAACCGCAGAAGCAGTTGGTGAGTTGCAGATGCGACAATATATGAGCAGAATGTATATAAGCTTGCCTTTGCGATTTTTGAAGGTTTTCGCCATTTTTTACTTTGGCTTGAGAGCTTTGGACGATTTGGAAGGGAGATTTCAAGGGAACTTCGTTAAGGTAAGGATTTTGGACCTAAAACACACTTATATGGTAATATTTCATGGATTAAGACTGAAATTAGAGGGATTAAAGGGCAAAAAATGGAGGTTTAGGGCTTGAGTTTAAGAGGGCTTAAATTGAGAATTTCAGGGGTCATTTGAACCCCGATTTTTGTATTCTTGATATGAATGAACTCATGGGAGACGAGGAATCCAATGATGTGAAAATTTCTGAGTTTTGAGAAGTGGGTCGGGGGCTTGAGTTTTGCTAATTTCGGGATTTTTGGTATTTTTCGATTGTTTTCGCTTGGGCTTTGTTCTCTTAGCATATTGTGACGTATTCGTTCTGATTTTGGATAGATTCGACGCACGTGAAGGCCGATCAGAGGGGAAAAGGCATCGCGAGCTAGAGATTTGATCGGTTCGAAGTGAGTAATGATTGTAAATGATGCTCTGAGGGTTTGAAATCCCGGATTGCACATCGTAGTGCTGTATTAAGGTGAAACACACGCTTGATGACGAGCGTGGGGTCGTGCACTATTGGGGATGATGACCTGGTCCGTACCGATTGATGATTTTACCATATATTTGACTGAAATTTATTTGCTTTCATAATGCTTTGGGCCGATTGCCATATTTGGGCTTCGTGCCAACTATTTGAACCATTCGGGAATTTTTATTACTATTTCCTCATTGTTTTAACTTATTACTTAAACTCGGTCCCATTATTTTCCACTGATTTACTACTCAGTCATTTTTACTCAATTTTGAGACTTAAATGATATTTTAAATGATGTTTTGGACTGAGAAATACTGTTTTACTATTGCCCGAGGGGCTTGTGATGATTTTTGGACTGAGTAAGACCGAGGACCTAGTTGTGAGGATACACTGGTATTGATATGAGGGCGAGGGCCTAAGATACATATATACGCCACGAGGTGGCTTGATTGATATGAGGCCGAGGGCCTAGATTTGATGCCACGAGATGGCTTGTGTGACGACCCAAAGGGTCATCACCTGTTTTCCTCATATGTTCCGTGCTTCCGAGGCATTGAAAACCTCATTTTATATTGCCTCGATTTGCATGCGCAGTCCGGGCGCGTAGACGAAAATTTTTTATGTTGAAATATGTGAATTCTGTGAAAAATTTGAGAAATTATGATATTAATATTGATATAGTTGACTTTGGTCAACATTTTTAGTAAACGGGCCCGGACCTGAGATTGGACGGTCCTGGAAGGTCCGTAGAAAAATATAGGACTCGGGCATATGCCCAGAATCGAAATCCGAGGTCTAGAACCCGAGTAAAAGAATTTTTCCGTTAAATTATTTTTCTGAAATTATTAAGGAAAACGAGAATGAAAATTGATTAAAAGACTATGGTATCGGGCTCGTATTTTGGTTCCGACGCCTGGTACAAGTCTTAATATTGTTTAAGCGCTTCCTGTAAAGTTTGGTCGAAATCAAACGTCGTTTGACGTGTTTCGGACCTAAATGTCTAAAGTTGGAAGTTTATGGATTTTGAAATGAAAATGATGATCTTGAGGCTTGATTCAATGATTTTGATGTTATTTTGGTGATCTGATCGCTCGAGTAAGTTCGTAGGATGTTTTTGAGTTAGCGTGTGGGATTGGTTAGGAACCCCGAGGGCTCGGGAGTGTTTCGGAGGCATGTCGGGGTGATTTCTCCCTTAGAAATATTGGAGGTTTTGTTTCAGCTGTGCAGGTCCCTTTTTTATTCATCGCGTTCGCGACGACTCCTACGCGTTCGCATAGCTATGGGTTCTCCCTTCATCGCGTTCGCATTCATTGACTCGCATTCGCGTAGAGTCATTTGACTCTGAGAACTCAGTCCCTTTTTA
>MU754904.1:205005-231255 GCA_026770625.1 Nicotiana glauca | reverse complement strand
TCATTGTTTCGAGACAAACGGTTGTTATATTTCTTTCAGACCATTATATGTAGTTATTCTTAGTGGTTCGTGAGTTAGTGACTCCACATCTTGGGTAGAGGATTTATGTTGAGTATTTCACATTTATATTTAAACTTATGAAAGTAGACTTCCGCATTTAATGTTATTACTATTATTCATGTTATTAAATTGACAACAAGATGGTTTTTATTAATGGAAAGATGGTGAGTAAATTGGCTTGCCTAGCTACCATGAGTAGGTGCCATCACGATCCCGATGGTGGGGAATTCGGGTCGTGACAACTTGATATTGCGCTTGGGCCGTAAGGGGTCCCTCCCGGAGTCTGTACACCCTCAGCGAGTGCGGGTACCCATTGTGATGTGAGATTGAGCCCGAAGGGCTGGCATTGTTCTGAGATTGAGCCCGAGGGGCTGGTACTGTTCTGAGATATTTCCCGAGGGGTGGATTCGTTGATACTGTGCCCGAGGGGCGAACTTCTATTTGTTTACTTACCTATCAATTACTTGTTTTACTTGTTGAAAAGGGATTTTTATTTGACTCTTCACTGTTTTACTATTTTAAGTGATTCTTTTACTGCTTCATTATAGAATGTCGTGTGCCTCACGTGTTTTCTTACTTTCAGTTATTATTTATATTTGTTACTCACTGGGTCGGAATATTCACATTACTTCCTGCACCATGTGTGCAGATTCAGGCGTTGCTGGTTCCGTTCCTGAGTGCTGATTCCTCCAGTTCCAGGCGGCTTTCGGAGATTACGAGGTGCTGCTGACGTTCACAGCCCCGTGTCTATCTCTCTCTATCTTTTCTGTTCCCTTTCAAACATTTGTATTAGTATTGGATTTAGCAGACTTGTGTATGGTCTATAGATGCTCGTGACTTGTGACACCCCAGTTAGGGCTGTGTCAGGTTGGATTTCCACATTGTTATTTATATTTCCACTATGTAGTGTTATTAAACCATGATTTAGACTATTTTTGTGTTGATTAACTGTTAAAAGATTATTTGGGTTAAACTGGCTGGCCTTGTCTTCATGAGAGGAGCCATCACGACCGGGTTCGGGGTTAGGGTCTTGACAAGTTGGTATCAGAGCCTAGGTTACATAGGTCTCACGAGTCATGCGCAAGTTTAGTAGAGTATCGCGGATCGGTATAGAGACGTCTGTATTTATCCTCGAGAGGCTGCAAAGCCTTTAGGAAAAATTTCACATTCTTGAAATTCTTGTCGTGCGAACTTGTTGATCCGAGTACTAAACTTCTGTTATTCTATTCTCTCATAGATGGTGAGGACACGAGCTACCGGACGGGGTGGATGACCACCAGTGCCACCAGAGGCCGTGGACGCGGTCGTGGCAGAGGCAGAGCAGCGAGAGCAGCACCTGTAGATCTACCAACTGCCCTAGCTCAGGATCAGGCTCCAGCTGTGGATGCTCCAGCAGCACCAGTTCAGGCACCAGCTGTGCCCATTGTGATTTTGGGTATATAGGAGGCCTTGGCACAGATCTTGTCAGTTTGTATTGGCCTGGCTCAGGCAGTTTTATCCACTACAGTCGTAGCTACTTCACAGGCCGAGGGAGGTAATCAAACTCCCGCCGCTCGCACACCTGAGCAGGTTGTGTAGGGACTTCAGACACCGGGGGTACCTCCAGCCCAGCCGGTTGCATCAGCTCAGGAGTTTGTAGTACCGGTTATGCCGGATGATGAGCAGCATCGACTTGAGAGGTTTGGCAGAATCCAGCCTCAGACATTCAGCGGTGCAGAGGGCGAGGATGCCCAGGGTTTCTTGTATAAGTGCCAGCGGGTGCTTTGTACAGAAGGGATTCTTGAGACTAGTGGTGTGGCATTTACTACCTTTCAGTTTTCTGGGGATGCCTTCAGTTGGTGGGAGGCGTATGAGAGGCGTTGGCCTGTTGGTACAACGCCCCTTACTTGGCAGCAGTTCTCCGTTCTCTTCCGGGAGAAGTATGTGCTGCAGTCCCACAGAGAGGAGCTGCGTATACAGTTTGAGTGGTTGCGATAGGGGGATATGATTGTGTCATAGTATGAGTCGAGGTTTTCTTAGTTGGCTCGTCATGGCATCTGGTTGGGGGAGATTTGTTGATGGCCTTACTTATTATCTCCATATTATTATGACTAGAGAGGGTGATGGATGCTACGTTCGAGGAGGTGGTTGATATCGCTCGTTAGATTGAGTCGGTTCGTCGTCAGGAGCGAGAGGAGAGGGAGGCTAAGAGGCCTCGAGGATCGGGCAGTTATAGTGGTGCTCCTTCGAGGGGCCAGTTTCAGCATGGTAGAGGCCTTTCATTCAGGCCTGATCAGTCGGCCCGCCCAAGTTATCGTGGGGCATCTTTAGGTCAGGATTATCATATATCTCAGCAGGGGCAGTCATCACTCAGTGCCCTTCCAGCTCAGAGTTCATCTCGTGCCCCATCAACTCAGGGCTCTTCTATGCCGAGTGCATCTGCTAGTCACTCTGGTGAGAGGGGTTCCCTTCAGTCCCTTTCTCCAGCACCTGGGAGTTGTTATGAGTGTGGCGAGATGGTCCACATATGGAGGCAGCGTCCTCGCCGGGTTGCTAGTTCGTCCCAACAGAGGGGCCAGTAATCGGCTTCAATGCCGGTCTCTTCATCACTACCCACTCAGTCAGCTAGGGGTGTAGGTTAGTCAGCCAGGGGTCGCCCTAGAGGGGGAGGTCGACCGGGCGGTGGTCAGGCTCGTTTCTATGCTATCCCAGGCAGACCAAATGCTATTGCTTCAAATACCGTCATTACAGGTATTGTTTCAGGCTGCCACAGAGATGCCTCTGTATTATTTGATCCCGGTTCCACCTTTTCTTATGTGTCATAGTATTTTGCTCATTATTTGGGTACACCCCGAGAGTGTCTTTATTTACCCGTTTATGTATCTACCCTGGTGGGCGATACTGTTGTTGTAGACCGTGTGTACCGGTCATGTATGGTGACTATTGGGGGTCTGGAGACCCGAGTGGATCTATTGCTATTGAGCATGGTGGATTTCAATGTCATTTTGGGCATGTATTGGTTATCTCCGTGTCGTGCTATTCTGGACTGTCATGCTAAAACGGTCACCTTGGCTATGCCGGGTGTGCCGCAGATCGAGTGGCGTGGTGTGACTGATTATGTTCCTGGTAGAGTGATTTCTTTCTTGAAGGCCCAACGTATGGTTGGGAAGGGTTGTCTTTCATATCTAACATTTGTGAGGGATGTCGGATCTGAGACTCCCAATATTGATTATGTTCCTGTTATGAGGGATTTTCCCGATGTGTTTCCTGCAGACCTGCCGAGCATGCCACCGGACAGGGATATTAATTTTGATATTGATCTGCTGCCGGGTACTTAGCCCATTTCTATTCCGCCGTATCATATGGCACCAGCGGAGTTGAAGGAATTGAAGGAGTAGCTTCAGGAACTCCTAGATAAGGGGTTCATTCAGCCTAGAGTGTCACCTTGGGGTGCGCCGATTTTGTTTGTGAAGAAGAAGGATGGAACAATGAGAATGTGCATTGATTATAGGCAATTGAACAAGGTAACAATTAAGAACAAGTATCTTTTGCCTCGCATTAATGATTTATTTGATCAACTTCAGGGAGCGAGAGTGTTCTCCAAGATTGATCTCCGTTCGGGTTATCACCAGTTGAGGATCAGGAATTCGAATACTCTTAAGACGGCTTTCAAGACCCGATATGGTCATTTCGAGTTCTTAGTGATGTCTTTTGGGCTGACCAATGGCCCAACAGCGTTCATGCATTTGATGAACAACATGTTCTGGTCTTATCTCGATTCATTCGTCATAATCTTCATTGATGATATTCTGGTGTATTCGTGTAGTTAGGAGGAGCACACAGAGCATTTGAGGGTTGTGTTGCAGAGATTGAGGGAGGAGAAGCTTTATGCAAAATTCTCCAAGTGTGAGTTTTGGCTCAGTTCAGTGGCTTTCTTGGAGCACGTGGTGTCCAGCGAGGGTATTCAGGTTGATCCACAGAAGATAAAGGCGGTTCAGAGTTGTCCCAGACCATCCTCAGCCACAGAGATTCACAGCTTTCTTGGTTTGGCAGGCTATAATCGCCGGTTTGTTCAGGGATTATCATCTGTCGCATCGCCCTTGACTAAGTTGACTCAGAAGGGTATTTCATTTGTATGGTCGGACGAGTGTGAGGAGAGCTTTCAGAAGCTCAAGACAGCTTTGACCATAGCTCCAGTGTTGGTTTTGCCATCAGCTTCAGGTTCATATACCGTGTATTGTGATTCTTTGAGAGTTGGGATTGGTTGTGTATTGATGCATAAGGGTAGAGTTATTGCTTATGCTTCTCGTCAGTTGAAGCCCCATGAGAAGAACTACCCCGTTCATGATTTAGAGTTAGCTGCCATAGTTCATGCATTGAAGATTTGGAGGCATTACTTGTATGGCGTATCTTGTGAGATGTTCACTGATCATCGCAGTCTTCAGCATTTGTTCAAGTAAAAGGATCTTAATTTGAGGCAGCGGAGATGGTTGGAGTTGATTAAGGACTATTATATCATTATATTATATCATTCGGGAAAGGCCAATGTGGTGGCCGATGCTTTGAGCCAAAAGGCAGTGAGCATGGGGAGTTTGGAATATATTCCAGTTGGGAAGAGACCTCTTGCAGTTGATGTTCAGGCCTTGACCAATCAGTTCGTGAGGTTAGATATTTTGGAGCCCAGTTGGGTGTTGGCTTGTGTGATTTCTCGGTTTTTCTTATATGATCGCATCAGAGAGCGCCAGTATGATGATCCACATTTGCTTGTCCTTAGGGACAGAGTTCAGCATGATGATGCCAGAGATGTGACCATCGGTGATGATGGGGTGTTGAGGATGCAGGGCTGGATTTGTGTGCCCAGTGTGGATGGGCTACGGGAGTTGATTCTGGAGGAGGCCCATAGCTCGCGGTATTTCTTTCATTCGGGTGCCGTGAAGATGTATCAGGATTTGAGGCAGCACTATTGCTGGAGAAGAATGAAGAAGGATATTGTGGGATTTGTAGCTCGGTGTCTCAATTGTCAGCAGGTGAAGTATGAGCATCAGAGACCGGGTAGTTTGCTTCAGTAGATGATTATTCCTGAGTGGAAGTGGGAGAGGATCACTATGGACTTTGTTGTTGGACTTCCACGGACTTTTAAGAAGTTCGATGCTATTTGGGTGATTGTGGATCAACTGACTAAGTCCGCGCACTTCATTCCTGTGTGTATTGCCTATTCTTCAAAGCGGTTGGCAGGGATCTATATCCGAGAGACTGTTCGCTTTCATGGTGTCCTAGTTTCCATCAACTTAGATAGGGGTACTCAGTTTACTTTGCAGTTTTGGAGAGCCGTACAGAAAGAGTTGGGTACTCAGGTGGAGTTGAGCACAACTTTTCATCCTCAAACGGACGGGCAGTCTGAGCGCACTATTCAGATATTGGAGGACATGTTGCGTGCTTATGTCATTGATTTCGGAAGATCATGGGATGAGTTTTTACCGCTTGCAGAGTTTGCTTATAACAACAACTACCAGTCGAGTGATGGAGCCATATGAGGCTTTGTATGGGAGGCGGTGTAGATCTCCAGTTGGTTGGTTTGAGCCCGGTGAGGCTAGGCTATTGAGGACTGATTTGGTATAGGATGCTTTGGAGAAAGTGAAGGTGATTCAGGAGAGGCTTCGTACAACGCAATAGAGGAAAAAGAGTTATGCTGATAGAAAGGTTCGAGATGTGTCCTACATGGTTGGCGAGAAGGTTTTGTTGAAGGTTTCACCCATTAAGGGTGTTATGAGATTTGGGAAGAAAGGGAAATTGAGTCCTCGGTTCATTGGGCCTTTTGAGGTACTTCGGAGGATTGGGGGGTGGCTTATGAGCTTGCTTTGCCACCCAGCTTGTCGAGTGTTCATCTGATATTTCATGTTTCTATACTCCAGAAGTATATTGGGGATCCGTTTCATGTCTTGGATTTCAGCACGGTTCAGTTGCATGATGATCTGACCTGCGATGTGGAGCTAGTAGCTATTTTGGGTCGTCAGGTTCGTAAGTTGAGGTCATAGGATATAGCTTCAATGAAAGTGTAGTGGAGAGGTCGGCCCGTGGAGGAGGCTACCTGGGAGACCGAGCGGGAGATGCGGAGCAGATATCCTTACCTGTTTGAGGCTTCAGGTATGTTTCTTGACTCGTTCGAGGACGAACGTTTGTTTAAGTTGGGGAGGATGTGATGACCCGGCCAGTCGTCTCATGAGTTACCGCTCCGTTTCCCCTATTTCTGCTTCTTTATGCTTCGTTATCCGTGTTTTATCTGATCGGGTTGATTAGTTTGAGTTCGGAGAGAATTTGGTAAGAAATGAGACACTTAGTCTCTTTTAAGAAGGTTTAAGTTGGAAAAGTCAACCGGATATTGACTTATGTGTTAGAGGGCTCGGATGTGAGTTTCAGTGGTTCGATTAGGTTCAGGAGGTGATTTGTGACTTAGGAGCATGATCGGAATGGATTTTGGAGGTTCGGAGTAGAACTAAGCTTGAATTGGCGAAGTGTTCATTTTGGCGATTTCCGGTTGATAGGCGAGATTGGATATAGGGGCCGAAATGGAATTCCGAGAGTTGCAGTAACTTCGTTGTGTCATTTGGGATGTGTTTGCAAAATTTCAGGTCATTCGGGCGTGGTTTGGTTGGGTTTTTGATCAAAAGCATATTTCGGAAGATTTTTAGAAACTTAGGCTTGAATTGGATGTGATTTGGTAGATTGTTGTTGTTTAAAGTGTTTTGATGATTGGAACAAGTTTGAATAAGGTATTCGGTCATGTTTGTGCTTTTGGTTGAGGTCTCGGGGGCGTCGGGGTGATTTCGGATGGTTAATGGAAAGATTTGAGACTTGAGAGATTACAGAAAATTTGCTACTCCTGGTGTTTTCGCACGTGTGGTTTGGGGGCCGCAGGTGCGGTGCCGCATATGCGAGGGTGAAGCTGTAGAATCGGTTTTGGAGGGGTTTGTCAGGATCCACAAATGCGGATATGGGGGCCATATCTGCGGAACCGCAAATGCGAAAGAAGGATCGCAGATGCGGCTGTGGCCGACTTTAGTGATTTTCGCAGAAGCGAAGTGTTAACCGCAAATGCGATATTGCAGAAGCGGTTGGTGAGTTGCAGAAGCGACAATGTCTGGGCATAATGTATATAAGCTTGCCTTCGCGATTTTTGAAGGTTTTCACCATTTTTTACTTTGGCTTGAGAGCTTTTGGACGATATGGAAGGGAGATTTCAAGGGAACTTCGTTAAGGTAAGGATTTTGGACCTAAAACACACTTCTATGGTAATATTTCATGGATTAAGACTGAAATTAGAGGGATTAAAGGGCTAAAAATGGAGGTTTAGGGCTTGAGTTTAAGAGGGCTTAAATTGAGGATTTGAGGGGTCATTTGAACCCCGATTTTTGTATTTTTAATATAAATGAACTCGCGGGGAGACGAGGAATCTAATGATGTGAAAATTTTTGAGTTTCGAGAAGTGGGCCCGGGGCTCTGGTTTTGCTAATTTCGGTATTTTTCGATTGTTTTCGCTTGAGCTTTGTTCCCTTAGCATATTGTGACGTATCCATTATAATTTTGGATAGATTCGACGTGCGTGGAGGCCGACTCGAGGGGCAAAGGAATCGTGAGCTAGAGATTTAGTCGGTTCGAGGTGCGTAATGATTGTAAATGATGCTCTGAGGGTTTGAAACCCCGAATTGCACATCGTAGTGCTATATTGAGGTGAGACACACGCTTGATGACGAGCGTGGGGTCGTACACTATTGGGGATTATGACTTGGTTTGTCACGATTGATGATTTTACCGTGTATTTGACTGAAATTTGTTTGCTTTCATCATGTTTTGACTTATTACTTAAACTTAGTCCCGTTATTTTCCACTTATTTACTACTCGTCCATTTTTACTCAGTTTTGAGACTTAAATGATATTTTAAATGATGTTTTGGGCTGAGAAATACTGTTTTACTATTTCCCGAGGGGCTTGTGATGATTTTCTGACTGAGTAAGGCCGAGGTCCTAGTTGTGAGGATACACTGGTACTGATATGAGGCCGAGGGCCTGAGATACATATATACGCCACGAGGTGGCTTGATTGATATGAGGTCGATGGCTTAGGTTTGATGCTAGGGGTAGGCATCGGTCGGTTTGGTTTGTTTTTGAATATTATCGATTTTGCCTATCAGTTATCGGTTTACAAATATCATAACCCAATAACCAAACCGATAAGATATTGGTTATCGGTTAATCGGTTATCGATCATTATCGATTAGGTTATTGGTTTACCCGATAAGATTAAACAACTAAATCAGTTTTGCAATATATAAAACTGTCGAGTTCTCACTTATCTTGAGACAGAAGTCAAGAAATAGATCAGATTTCCGTTGTCTTTGACAACTTTCTGATGCATAAATATAGGATTACAAAGGTGGAATGGAATATGATTGTATTGTTAATAAAACATGGTCTTGTATCCCTAAGAACAGTTAAACAGAAGTTTACTGCTTAGGATTCTTTATATTTCAAAAAGAGAAACACTTGTTAAAATTATAAGTGGATAATGTAACAACACCAAATTTATACATTTCTTGTCAAAGCCCATTTCATTTCTCATAAAACAGAATCTCCAAAAATATTTAAAGACTAGACAAATGATTAGAACAAGATCTCAAACAACAGCAGCGCGTGCACATACAGCACAACACCCCCCCAAAAAATTCAAACAAACTAACAAAAAGATGAAGATGAAGCAACTAAAAACTTACACGCCGACCTGAGTCTTGACGGACTGACTGGTGAGGGCGTGATGCGACTGACGAGTGATGCCGGCCAGAGTCTTGACGGGATGGCTGGTGACTGGTGAGGGCACGAGCTGTGAGGCGGAGAACTGGTGAGGGCGTGAGCCGTGGTGAGGCGGAGAACTGGTGAGGTTGGGCCGTAGGGGTGCAGCGGAAAAATTGAGAAACTGAGAAAGAGAAACTGACTTACTTAGAATTGAGAAAGAATAGAAAAAACCAATTATGAAACCCTAGGGTAGTATGTATATACTTAAGGGTCAACTACTAAATTAGTTAAATCTTATTGGGTTATCGGTTTTTACCCAATAACAGAATTGCAAACTGAGCCCGAACCGATAACCAAATAAAATTTTTTTAACCCGTTACCGAACCGTTAACCCAATAACCCAATAAATAATTAACGGTTCGGGTTATCGATTTTACCCGATATATGCTCACCTCTATTTGATGTCACGAGATGGCTTGATATTGCGCTTGGGCCGTAAGAGGCCCCTCCCGGAGTCTGTACACCCACAATGAGCGTGAGTACCTATTGTGATGCGAGATTGAGCCCGAAGGGCTGGCATTGTTCTGAGATTAAGTCCGATGGGCTGGTACTATTCTGAGATATTGCCCGAAGGGAGGATTCGTTGATACTGTGCCCGAGGGGCGAACTTCTATTTGTTTACTTACCTGTCAATTACTTGTTTTACTCGTTGAAAATGGATTTTTACTTGACTCTTCACTGTTTTACTATTTTAAGTGATTCTTTTACTGCTTCATCATAGAATGCCATGTGCCTTACGTGGTTTCTTACTTTCAATCATTATTTATATTTGTTTCTCACTTGGTCAGAGTACTCACATTACTCCCTGCACTATGTGTGCAGATTCAGGCGTTGCTGGTTCCGTTCCTGAGTGTTGATTCCTCCAGTTCCAGGAGGCTTTCGGAGATTACGAGGTAGATGTTGACGTCCGTAGTCCCATGTCTCTATCACTCTATCTTTTATGTTCCCTTTCAAACATTTGTATTAGTATTGGATTTAGCAGACTTGTGTATGGTCTATAGATGCTCGTGACTTGCAACACCCCGGTTAGGCCTGTGTCGGGTTGGATTTTCGCATTGTTATTTATATTTCCGCTATGCAGTGTTATTAAACCATGATTTAGACTATTTTTGTGTTGATTAACCGTTAAAAGATTATTTGGGTTAAACTGGCTGATCTTGTCTTCATGAGAGGCGCCATCACTACCGGGTTCGGGGTTAGGATCGTGACAAAAATCAAAACAAATCTTTCTTGTTTAATTAATGAAAATTTATTTATGAAAATATTCTACAGTAATAAAAAGTGAGAGGACTCACGTTAGTTAATTTTTCTTCTCATTGAAAGGATTGTTCCTCGAGAACTCTGTCACTGTAAAATTTTAAAAAGGTTTTCAAAATGGCTTCGTAACCATTTAAACTTGCACCTGATTTTTATTCCAGTAAATAAACTTTCAGCTTTCCCATTTAAGCACCTATACTTGTATGTTTGAGAATTAATAAACCCCTCCATAAGTCAGAACACAGCGAGTGCATTACAAAGTCACAAACGTGGCATTCCAGTCGGCGAAAGACCAATTAAAACTCTACACGTGGAAGGCGTAAAAACACACTCTCCACTGACTATTTCCCCCTTATTTTGACCTAAAGACTAAACAACCCTCTGCAACCATATGAAAATCCAAAGAATGATACATCCATCAAAACAAAAAAATAAGGAAAAAAATGCCAATTTGTTGCAAATAGTGATAATAGATGAAAGACAAAATACCTTAAATCACCCCTAAATTTGGGTCAGATTATTAGTATCGTCCTCGAACTATACCCGGTCTTAATTACCCCCCTCAACTTGGCCTTTTGAGAGTCATTACTCCCCTAGACGCTGATGTGACAAAAAGTGTGGGTGCACTCACCTGTCACGTGGATTTTTCGATCTATGTGGCATTTTTTTGAAAAATAAAATATAATTTTTTATGTTTTTAAGAATATTACTTTTTAGATAATTTTTTTCGAATACAATTTATAATAAAACTTGGATAGAACTACATTATTTAGGCTATATATTTTTATTTGGCCAAAAATAATAAAGTTTTAGTTAATATTTTTTTGAATTTGACCTGAAAATAAAGATTTATACAATTAAAATAAATAGTCAAGGCATTTAAAAAGTTATAAAAAATATATAGTTTGAAATTAATTATTTTGGCTATAATTTTTTATATAGCTCTAAATTACGGTGCTCTAATTTTTTTTACACAAATTTTACCTAAAAAGGTAAAAATACACAGTTGAAATAAATAGTCATTGCATCAAAAGAAAAAATAAAAAGAGTGTACAATTGCAAGAAATTACAAGTACACTTGTACACTCTTTTTATTTTTTCTTTTGATGCAATGACTATTTATTTCAACAATGTATTTTTTATAACTTTTAAGATGTCTTAACTATTTATTTTAATTGTATAAATCTTTATTTTCAGGTTAAATTTAAAAAAAGATTAACTAAAACTTTATTATTTTGGCCAAACAAAATTTAGCCTAAATAATGTAGTTCTATCCAATTTTTATTATAAATTGTATATAAGAAAATTATCTAAAAAGTAATATTTTTAAAAAGGTAAAAAAAAATATATTTTATTTTTAAAAAAATATCACATAAACGGAAAAATCCTAAGGTATTTTGCCTAGATGAAAATATTGGCTCTTTAGTACAGTTGTGATATTTCTCGTTTTCCGCAAAGGGCCAACCAAGAGCGGCTATGGTGTTAAGTGGCCAATATAAAAATCAGTCAATACGTTCTCCTTTTTTCTTAGTCACACTTTCTTTCAATTTAGGCATAGAACTTGAGTGATGATGATAGAGGAAAAGAAGCCATGTCTAATTGACTTTGTTACTGTGGAGAGTGCAATAATTTGTGTCTAATTAACTTAGATGAGTGGAAAATATGAAGAAAAGTACTGCTACAAAGCTTTAGTGCTTCAACAATGGAGATCTAGGGCTTTTCTTCAAATAAGGAAGAAGAAACACTTTAAATAAATACCCTTATTATGGTTGGGCATTGGGTAAAGGAGTTTCACGCTCGAAGTCGGTGTGAAAAACACGCACAACAAGTAATTAGGACTAATGACGCTACATGTGTATAGTCAACGGTCAAAGTTATTTATTAATTCTCAAATATACAAGTAAGGTTGCTTAAATGGAAAAGTTAAAAATTTATTTACCGGGATAAAGATCAGATGCAAGTTTAAGTGGCTACAAGGCTGTTTTGCCTTTCATTTATTTAGTACTAAAAGTTTTTTTTCGTACCTATATTGATTAAATTTATTACTTAGTTAGTGGATCGTGTGATGCACGAGCAAATTGGCTAGTCGCAAAAATTTCAATTGTGGTTCATATTTTCATGTGTAAACACAACTCCAACTTCTAAATATCTTTTTTCAAGTTAATTTCAAATACATCTTGTTGCAAATACCAACCAATATATGTTTTAACCGCCTTAAACCCTTTCTTTCTCAATGTACGTATTAGTGTCTAATTCAAACCACTCAAACCTGTATATGGAGGGTAGAAAAAAATTATTAAACATTCTATCATACAAGTTTAAGCTATAAATTTTTAGGGGTCGCATGATAACTAGTGATTGAAGACTAGTCTGAACTGTGCAAGACAATCAATAATGCAAATGTCTTTGTAAAAGACCGTAGAACATAAAATCTTGAGAGATTGCCCATGGACAGAAGCTTATTCCAAAATTGGACTCCCCCATATTGAAGATGAGAAAGGCCAAAAGCAAAAAAAAGCGATAGAAGAGAATAAAAAGATAATTGTCAATACGTTTGCAGTTCACTTGCATCTACAGAGAGCTCTGTCTGCAACAAATTATTTGTGAATACAAAATTAAATTGCAACCACAATACAAATATGAAGAAACAAAGTTTTATTGATGATGCGGTTACAATTCTATTTGTTCCATTGATTCTTCTCTCCTGATTATCTCCGTGATTTGATGGCTAGAACAACGCGTTTCTCGAACGTAGGATGTTGCGGGCTTTCATGGATTTATTTGATATCCATGAAGTATGTTGTGGATCTTCTTGAAGTATTTGATTACCAAGAATTATCCGGCCAGTTCTTGATCTCTTTGTGAATATCCCGTGAGTTTAAATTCTTTTCGAGATGATCTCCATTTTTTGAGATAGTTTTTAAAGGATTATGTAACCTTTTTTATATGAGTGACCTAGGGTAGGTAGCCTCCAAGCAATACTGACAGACTCCTAGAATTTCAAGAGGTCTTGTAGTATCTTGAATTTAGGATTTAACTCGATCCATTAAAATTCCGATGTCTACAAGCTCAAGGAGGAACCGTGGATGAAGAGATAGACTTCATCAAAACACCACCTGCATTACAATGGCATGAAAATCTTAAATTCTATCCAGATAAATCTTTCTCAAAAATCTCAACCAGTTAGAAAGTGTTGTGAATTAACTTATTCTGTCTTTCTAGCATAAGTGGGACTATGATTGTAGATGAGGTTGCCAAGTACTTTGTTAGTAGCTGGCTTATTAGAAGATTGTCTAGCTTCACTGCAAATTACAAAGAAAAATAAATAAATAATAGAAGAGGCAAATCAAGAAACTCAGCATTAACTAGAAATGACAAAATAAAGTTGAATTTAAAAAAAAAAAGAATTAACCTCAATAGGTGCTCATTCAACTATGATGATTAAAATCGAGTAACAGTGACATCGAATTTGTATACCTGTTAACAACAGCGGAAGTTTTTTTGCATAATTTTTTCCAATCAATTGCTCAAATTTGACTGCGTCTCTATTGGAAACGAAATTCTTATTCACGAACTAAATACCTTATTTTTGTTTATCACAGTGTGTTTCTTACTTTAGGGAGAATCACTTCTTAGACTCATCCTCTATTGAGGAAGAAAAATATATAAAGAAGAGAGAGAGAGGTTTCAAGAAAAAGTTGTCACTCACACAAACTGACTGCATGTTCTCATTATATTTTAATGTGCAACAATTTTTCTTTTATTTATGTGTGCTTTAACTTCCCTAAGTAACCTCTTTAAGATTTTATCTCCTTTAAATGGGTAGGTTCAGTCCATATGGGCGACCCGCGACCCAAACCTAATATCCAACATCCCACTTTGCATATGATGGGTATTACCCTAATTCGCACACGCAAGTATACGCGATCAGTAAGTAATAAAGAGTGAGTAGAGTATCGTTCCCACGAGGACTTGTGGTCAATTATCAACTGAATCAAGCAAATTCTAATGTATCGAGTCAAGAACAATTTCAAGGCAATTTTTTTTGATTAATTCTACTAATGATAATTACAATTAAAAGAAAAACTAATTATCTATCACACTTAGCAAGAATGATTTTAATTCAATGACAAATAACATTCTAAGGTTATGGTTGGCTAACAATCATGTTAAATTCTTCAATCGACTCGACTTATTAATTTATCTAGGTTATTAACCTGCAAGGATAATAATACTTGTAAAAATTCGACAACTTCTACTTGCCTATTCAATTTATTCTAAACCATGTATTTCTATGAGATTAAAGATAAAAAGAATGCATTAATAATCTCTTGCACAATCGGCTAAGCACGACAAATAGGTATATTTCTACTTGTACTCGCAAATCAATTCCCCAATGAATAGGTTCAAGATCGCGCTCTATTCAATCCTATTGCAATCAAGAATTACCTCTTTCAAATTCAACTCAAGATTCATATATAGTATTTCACTGTTAGCTAGGCAAGACAGTGAAATAATTAGGCTCGGGATATGAATAAATAACACAATATGATAAATTAAATCGTCAAACCAATATTCAAATATTAACATTCATGTAAAATCATAACCCCAGAATAAACGAGTGTAGCCATGCATAGTCATGGTAGCAATCTCAAATAATTTCCAAGAATACATCAAAACCAATAAAAGAAGGGAAAAGGAAGAACTCAAGACGAATTCCACGGTCTCCCAACTTTATGATGGCTTTTCTCCGCTTCCCAGTGTTAAATGCCCTAAGAAGCGTTTTTGGCTTATATTGCGTATAAGTCGTGGGCCAAAGTTTTCTTTTTCTTTTTCCGAATCAGCTTCAGGGATTGATGCTGAGTTGGATGCTTCGCATCCCCCTTAGCTAGAACATCCCAGTATCAGATGATTGGGTGGATACTTCGCGTCCACCCTCTGTTCCCTCAACGTTGTTGTGCCCAGGTGCGGATGCTAAGGTGGATGCCTTCTAAAGACTTCACTGCTAAGGGTGCTCCAAATGGCCTTTTTTCTAGGTTGGATGCGACACATCCACCCTCGTTTGCTATAGCTGGAGCATCTTTTCTTCATATTTTTGTACTCTAAACATCCTAAATCATAACACACAATTTAATTAGTTGAAAAACCACTAATTAACATGTGTTACCACTTTTATCACCAAATTATACACAAAAGCGGTTAAAACATGGGTAAATTAATATTAAAATATATAAAAATATGTCCAACATCAATGGGCTAGACCCAAACTAGTGCCATGTGAATAACACACGTAATTCATACTGGTAAATAGTTCATGCGACCTACGAGCAGCCGAAGCTATGATATTTCTAACCGTTTAAGGTCATTTAATATATATAGCTTCATCTAGAAATGCAATCACATTAGGAAAGGATTCATTTCTAATATGAAGATTTTATTACTCGCTATACCTCAGACATCGTTGGCTACTCTAGTATCTAGTTATCCGATCCCTCATCCTCGAAAGAGATGAAATCGAGTTCATGTATAACTTTATCCACAATTACACCTATTACCCAATTATACGTGTAATGGTCGACCAATAAATACAAGTTATATTATTTATTTATTTTAGGTGTCTTCCCATTTACTCGAAATTATCCATCCCAAATCAACTACCTTCCTAGACATGCACTGCATTCCCGAATAACATGTAGCTATTAGTGACATGCTAAAGTGGCAATATTGATTGGTACTTCAAGATATAGTAAAAGGTCAAAGGGTATTCCAATAAAAGTCAATTTTGACTTTTTGGGTCTCACACAATGAAGAAGCAAGGATCCATTCTTTCATTAACCCATTGGTCATTAAGCACACGTGGAATGAAATATATGCTATAATATTCTTGCCTTACATTGGCGTATGCATCTTATTATTTTTAACTCATTCAATGTTGTGCAGATCTTGGTTTAGACACCTACAAATATTTAATCTGAATTTCTCACTTCAATTCCATCTTCTTGAGAAATTCGCATCTGGCTTACAAAAACAAGTCATAATCAAATAGTTGAATTCGTGAGTCTGACTAGTTGTCGATACTAACATTTACAAGTGAATATAACCTTGCATTATCCAAGGTTCTACAAGGTTTCATCTCTCCACGATTCTTAATATAAGAGGTGACTGCTCGTGTGAGAAAGCCAATCTCGCGGCTTTTTTGACACACTTTATCAACAAAATATCATCACATGCATACGAGATATAAGCATAATTTGAAGAGTCAAATATTGATGAGCATATTATAATAATAAATACAATACATATATATGTTAATATCCTTCGAAAATCAAGAGCCATAGCATATTTCTCAAATAGGTCTCTAGATATCGCCTTTGTAAAAGGATCAGCTATCATGCTTCGCGTAGAAATGTACTGTAAATTTATCTCTCAACTTGCTATCATGTCTCTCATAAAGTTATACATTATTTCAATGTGTTTGGTCTTGCTGTGATACTTAGGATCTTTTGTGTATGCAATACCCGCTTGACTATCACAATAAAGAGTCATGGGACCTTGAGAATTCTTTGTAATATTTAAATGTTCAAAGAATCTCTACAACCAAACAAGTCTTGTACGGCAGAAGCACAAGCCACGAACTCAACTTCCATCGTTGAAGGGCAGTACAAGTTTGTTTCTTACTTTTTCATGAAATAGCATCACATTAAGTAAGAAGGCATAACCGGATGTTGGTTTTCTATTATTCTGGTCACCAGTTGCAATGACCCGATCGGTCGATTTGAGCATTTGTACTTTGCTCGGTTATTTTAGGGAATGATTAGCTCCGTATGAAGTATTATGACTTATGTGGATCGTCGGTTTTGATTTTCAGGTTATTCAGAATTCGAGTTAGAAGAATGATTCTCAGCTAGAAGATTTAAATTTGTAAGGTTTGACCAAGTTTGACTTTTTAGTATTTGACCTCAAATTGAATTTCTGATGGTTATGTTGGCTCTGCTGGGTGATTTTGGACTTAGGAGCGCGTTCGGATCGTGATTTGGAGGTCCGTAGTGAAATTTGGCTTGAAATGACGAAAGTTGGAATTTTAAAAAGTTTGACCGGAAGTGGACTTTTTGATATCGGGATCAAATTCCGATTCTGGAAGTTGGAGCAGGTCCGTAATGTCAAATATAATTTGTGTGCAAAATTTGAGTTCAATCAAGCGTGATTTGATAGGTTTTGGCATCGGTTGTGAAAGTTAAAGTTTCAAAGTTCAATAATTTCGAATTGAGATGTGATTCATCGTTTAGATGTTATTATGTGTGTTTTTGAGGCCTCGAATAGGTCCGTGTGACGTTATCAGACTTGTTGGTATGTTTGGATGTGGTCCCGAGGGGCTCGGGTGGGTTTCGGGCGAGGTTCAGAGCATTTTGGAAATTTTGGCCAAGGCAGGTAGTTGCTGGTTCTGGTGTGATCACACCTGCGGCTGGTTTTCGCAGGTGCGATAGCCGCAGAAGCGATCAAGGGGTCGCAGGAGCAGAAATGTTGCTGGGAGCAGGGGCCCGCATAAGCGAAGATTTGCTTCGCATTTGCGAAGGTGCATATGTGGTAGGTTGAGCACAGATGCGGTTGACAGACGCAATATTTGGGTGCGCACCTACGAGTGCGCAAATACGACTAAAGTGTCCGCAGATGCGAAAGTGTTGGGTAGAGTTATAAAATCGAGGGTTTTGTTCTTTCTTCATATTTTGAGATGTGAGACTCGGATTGAGGCAATTTTTGGAGCAATTTTCATCACAAGGATAGAGTAAGTGTTCTCTACTCAGTCTTGGTTATATTTCATGAATCTATCTTCATTTTTGGCAATTGGTTGATGAATTTAATGGGGAAATTGGGGGTTTTGACCTAAATTTTCATAATATGAATTTTTGAGTTTTGAACACCGATTTGGTGTCGGATTTGAGTGAAACTAGCATGGTTGGATTCGTAATTGAATGAGTTTTCGGATTTTATGGGTTTTTCTCGAGTTTTGAGGCATGGGCCAGATTTGGGATTTGACTTGGGATTTGATCTTTATCATTTGTAATTGTTCCCTTAGGCTTTATCTGATGTATTTGAGTTGTTTTTGGCTAGTTTTGAGCCGTTCGGAGGTCACTACGGGCGTGATGACATTCTTGGAGCATCGCTTGGCTTGCTCGGCAATGGAATCGACTTGTTTAAGATAAGTAACTCCTCTAAACTTAGTGTTGAGGGTACAAAAAAACTAAAATTACATTCTATGTGGTTGATATTAAGGTGATACACGTACTAGGTGACGGACGTGTGGGTGTGCACCATGTGAATTGCGACTATGTTGTTTCGAGGGCACTGAATACTAGCCTTATTTTATTAATATCTATGTTTTCACCATGTGATAAAACAAATGAGCTATACATCATGATAGATATCATGTTTAGGCCTTATGCTGATATTGTTGGGACCCATAATGGTTGTTTCTTGCTGATATCTAATTGAATTCCTTGATATTTCGCACTCAGTCATATCCATGCATTCATATCATATCTTAGTATCAGTTGTTGCTTATTGATACATTTTATCATTGTTCAGGGTTAGTTTTCATGACATTGCGAGCCCGTGGGTGAGACTGGAGAGATTGATGACTGATTGAGGCCGAAAGCCTGATTATGAGTGACAATTATGGGATCCGGGATGCACGCCACAACATGTTTTATTGATTATTGAAAGCTTGAGGGCCTGATTGATTTATGCCATGATTGGCTTGTTGTGGTGCTTGGCCGTAGGAGCCCTTCTGGAGTCTGCACACCCACAGTGGGTGTGGTTGATTATATTGAGGTATGGATCTTCCCTGGATATGGATCTTGTCCGAAGTATTTATATACCTGGAGATGGATCTTCTCCATGGGGTCGGATTGGCCTTCCTTGGTGCTGAGTGACTGATGGTCAGTGATGTATATATTCTGGGATGGATCTTCCCTAGGCCAAATGGTCCATATAGAGTACCGAGTGATTGAGTATGATGAGTGGAAAGTGTGATACAGTGAGGTTGAGTACTCTAAAGTATGAGTACATGATTCATCTATGAGATACATGCATAGAGACGCATTTTTCCTCATGTTGTATGGTATCACATCATTCATGACTTTTGCACATTGGTATGTGGTCTTACAGTGGTAGTTCACACTTGTTATTTGGAAAGGAAATGCAGCATGTTTATTTATTGTGGAAAGGATCTTTCAGGAAAATTATAATTTTCAAACTATCTCATGATTTTTTGATGATTTCGATAAAGGATTTGGGTTTTCACTGATATTCTTGAAAATCGAAACTATTTTTTTTGTAAAACTATGTAAAAGTCGAACATCTTCACATGTGAGATTATTTCATTGTATATATGCTCTACATTGTATGAACTATTGTTGGTTATTTGTGTTAGACCCGACCTATGTTCTAGCTCGTCACTACCCTGAGGTTAAGTTTGTTACTTTTTGAGTACATGGGGTCGATTGTACTCATACTGCACTTCCTGCACATTATGTGCAGATCCCAGATGCTGATGTTGCTATTGCTGTGTTCGATGGTTGCTGGATTTGGAGGCGTACCTGCATTCCTGTTGTAGCTGTCTCTTGTTCATGGTAGCCTTATATTCTAAAACTATATTTATGTACTTTTTAAACAAAAGACGTACTCTTTTCATATTAGCTTTATAAACTCTATTCTTAGAAGCTTATGATTTGTACTACCACTCATTGGAAAACGTAATAGATCTAGATAATTTATTTTTGTTTAATCGACTTATTAGCATTATTGAGGTTGGATAGTTATTAGTTGCCTTACCTAGCAGGTTGGGGGTTGGGATAGGTGTCATCACGACTAGTGGATTTTGGGTCTTGACACCAGCTCAATCGGCATTTGTATATCCTCTCAAGTATATATCACTTCCACTATAACATAGTGAATAATCTGCAGTTTCCTTCAGGTATCTGAAAATTCTTCTTCACAGCTTTCCAATAATCTCTTCCAGGATTGGATTGATACATGCTAACCAAATCTACGGCATAACAAATGTCTGGGCGAGTACACATCATAGCGTACATCAAGCTCCCAACAACACTTGAATGCAAAACTCGAGACATGTCTTCCTTTTCATTTTCAGTCTTGGGACATATTTCAAGGCTTAAAGTATCACATCTCGCTATAGGAGTATCCATGGATTAGCAACTGCCATGCAAAAATGCTCCAAAATTTTCTTTATATAATTTCTCCAGATAAACTCAATGACTTTTTGGGACGGTCTCTTTGAATCTTAACTCTAAGGATATAGTCTGTCTCACCTATATCTTTCATGTCAAATGACTTTAAAAGCCATAACTTGATAGTTTTTAAATACTCCAAATTGTTTTCAGCCAATAAAATATCGTCCACGTAAAGAGAAAGAATTACAAACATCTCATTGAACTTTTTCACATAAACGTAATGGTCATCGTTGATCATGGTGAAATCATACAAGATTACCTCCTAGTGAAATCTCAAATATTGTTGCCTTGAAGATTGCTTCAGGTCATAAATAGATCTTCTCAATTTACAGACCGTCTTTTCTTGGCCTTTAATGGTGAAGCCTACAAGTTGTTCCATGTAGATTTCCTCGTTCAAGAGGGGGGCAGAACTTAGATTCTAAGAACAAGTGTAAGTGTAATAGAGGGGGTTAAGGAGTGTCAAGGTAGGCTGATGGTCATGCCCAATCATATAATAGGCTGGCACACCCCTGACCAGTCTGTCAGCCAAACAATCAAGAGTAAGGACCTTTTGAAGGTCAGACTATGGCCTGAGCAGTAATGAGGACACTGCCAGATCAAAGTCTTTACTCAACATACATAGAAAGGGAATGAGGGATGGGAATTGGAAGAGCTTAGGACTTCAGAGGGTCCAGTTCATATTCATGGACAATAATTTAAAGTATTGTCATGTTTTTGAACCATAGCTCTAAACACATGGGGGGATATAGAAATGGGATCCATTACAGAATATAAGCACATTGCACAAAGGTTAAATACTTCAGACATTATAGTAAACATGGAAATAAGAACTAGTAAGTAAACACATTGGAGTTACGGATGGAATTAGAACTAGAACATAGCCATTTCAGAAAGAGACAAAAAGAAAGCAGAAATCTTGTAACAAGCTGATCACGCTCAACTGAGTCTCACAAAAGACTATGCGGGCGTTGCAAATATAATCTGAGTATTATTGCCCAGAGTCGAACCACAGGAAATTAACCTATCAATTACTACTGTCAGATTCACTAAATTCACACAATCTGTTTTCCCAAACTTTCTGATTCACAATGGTTAATTTTCTAACAACTAAAGACTAAAAGTAATTAACAGCTGAAAATTAACTAAACTTGATGTGTAAACAGTAGAAATAAGGTTTAAGGCAATGGTTTCCCCAGTTGGTAATTTCCTTGGTTGTATATGTCTTATTACTATGATTTATTTGTCTCTATCAATCATGAACACTCGAGCTATCATAATTCTTTCTCAAGTAATTATGATAATCTACTAGACGCACTCTCTCAAGCTACGCTAGCTAATTTCACAATACAGTTCACTTAGATTGCACCCGGGGTTTCGTTATCTCTAATCCAACTCCTAAACCCTCGGTTATGACTCTCGTCTATACTCCGAGAGTGATGGTGTTCATACAATCACCTAAATATGCACTCTCTCCCAAGTAGATACATAATAAATAGGACCAGATCATTGAGGGCCCTTTCAACTAATCCACAATCAAAACATAGATGAATAACTAGAGATTAACAACCAAATCCAATTATATTAATAAAACAACCAAGTCATCTCCAACGGGTTCCACCAAAACCTTAGATTAAGGTTTTTAGCTACTCATAACAATGGGTAAATAAATTACTAAAAGATTCATAATCATAAATCGCAAGAAAAATAAAGAAGAATAAGAACAATGATGTTTTGGATGATCGCTCACACTTGTTTTCCTTGCCAAAGTACTCTCTAAAACCTTCGCTGCCTCCCTTGGGCAAGCTTGAATTTATATAGGTTAAGTGGGTTTCTCTCCATATTTTCAATTTTACCCCTAAATAATGTTTTTCCGGACCGGACACGCGCGACCTCGCGCGCTTCTTCGCGTATCTTTCTACCTCGGCTTGTAACGCACGCGAACTATGCGTGACTTCGCGCGTTCTTCGCGCACCTGGGCTTGATTTCTTCCAATATTTCGTCTTTTCCTTGCACGCACTCAACTCCGAGGGGTCGTTTTTGCTCATAAATCATTCCAATAGCCTCTTGAAAGCATCATATAGGCTCCTCACCCTGCAATGTATACAAATCACAATTAGAGCCTATTTTTTCATCAATTAACCGTATTATGTCATTGAAATGTAATTAAGCGGAAGCATAAATAATAGCTAAATCACCTAGATTTCGCCTATTATCAACACCCACACTTAATTCATTGCTAGTCCTCGAGCAATCAAAATATACCCTTTATAGAATCCTTCACTCAACCATTTCCCCTAACGCATTACACCCAGAACAATGTACATACATTACGCCTAGCAGTGAACAATCCTAGCCTCAAAGCTGACTCTCAAGTGCCATGCAATATTCACACTTCCTCAAAGTACTCTACACAGAAGTCAAGACTTTCTTTTCCATCACGAATCATATGCCCTCACAATCACATCAACAAAAACTGAATTCAATCCACACATTTGAGTCATATACTCACATATATCAAGGAAAACACTAACTCTCGCAAAAGAAGTCACATGCATGCAATTGGTACCATAAGCTTACCCTTAATGTAAATCTCTACTAATGTAAGCTAGCTCGACCCGAAATCACTTAGGACTTTTTCATGGTTGTAATGTGGGCTAAGGGACGGTTAGGATATATACAGGAATAGTGACTCAACCTCCTAAGCACTTTAACACATCACATTAGCAATTTTTATTGCAAATTCTTCAACCCACTTTTTATTCACAAACAAAATCATCACACAAATACTCCCTTCTTCTTTAAGCACTCTATTAATTCATACCTACTAGCTAGAACAAGAGACAATGTATTAATCTCTCTTTTTCTCTTTTTTTTTTTCCAGTTTATTCTTCTTCTTCTTTTCACTTTCCGCTAGTGGTGTAGTATTTTACGAAACAAGTGGACCTTTCTTCATTCTATTGGTTCCACTCAAAAGCCACCCCTCACTTATTTCCTCTTTACTTCTTTTAGCGCTCCTCTCACAATTAAAGTGCTTTAAGAGGTAAAGGATCAAAACATGATCAATTAAGAACCAAAGGGTATAGGCTTGTAATGTGGGTGCCAAACAAAAGTCTATAGGCTCAAAAGGGTTAGCTAGGGACAAATTTTATTTATGATAAGCAATTAAGCTTAAAAAGGATCAAAGAAAGCCTAACATCATTTTTCAAATCGAGCATCACCTAAGATTTCGCTTCAACTCACATATCGGACAAGTTCTAGACACAAGTACAATACATGGACTACACAAACACTCACCACACATGGCATATGACTCATTCAGATCAGCTCATCAAGACGCTCCGTTACGAGCATTCAATTCAGTAACAAACATACAAATTAAGGCACTTTCAGTGAGATTCAACAATTAGGACTAAGCGTTACACTCTAGGGTCTATTGTGTTCAGGTGTGTACCTAATCTACAATTCTAAAAAGAAAACAAAAATAAAAACTACCTATGCTTGGTTCAAGCTAAACCCTTGGAAAAGAACCATGGCCTAAAGAAAAACCAAGGGGGAGTTGCTACACTACCTAAGAAGAAAATAAAAAATCTTTTTGGTATTTTCTCTAGACTAAATTCCCTCAAGAAAACTGTCTAAAAGATCCGTCATCAGGAAGAGTCTACATATTTTTCAATTTTTTTTATTTTTTTTCAATCGACTCAGTCCCTCAAGAACCCCTTTGAAAGGGATCCGTCGTCGGGCCGAGCCATTTATCTAAATTAACAAATGATTCCTACTCCACATCATCAAAACTACCAAGTCAAAAATGAAACAAAGCAAAATGAAACTAACAATCAATCGATACAGATACATACAACATACAATGAAGAAATCCCCCACCCCACACTTAAAAATGAAGACATGTCCATATGGCTTATAATTTAAAAGAGCAGTGAGGTAAAGAGACTTCCCTGGAGCTTCACACTTGGTCAGAAACGGTTTCGGGGTTCACGTTGCATACGCACCCCAAAGCTCGCAACCAACCCATGAACTTCTTTTCCGGCTTGACTTGTCGGTCAGCTATCGCATCTACACGAGTGCCCAACTCAGTCATGGAGGTGCATAGACCAGCCACCTCCTGCTCCAATACGGTGTATCGACACCCTCTGGCAGTTCCTGAAGAGGACGCTGCTCCTGTGGGTGCTGCTAGGGCTGGTGCCACGTCCATTTGTTCATCCTCTTCCTCCTCCGAAGCATCAGAACTACTCTCATTGTCAGCTCCTGCCGCGGGGGCTGGCCCCATGGTGTTCTTGCCAGGTCGGATCTTATGGTCTTTTTTTACCAGCCCGTCCATACGAGTATTTTCAGGCACCTGCACTTGCCTGCACAACTTAGTCACCAAAGAGGGGAAAAAGAACCCATACTGGCATTGGGGGCATCGGATGAACATCTCTCTGTGGATCACTTTGGCCATGTCGAAGGAAGACCCTTGACGAAACACCAAATCAATAAAGTCTGGGGTCCATTCACCTCCATAGTATTTTTGGAGGGAATGAGGTGACTGTTAATAACATACAACCATCTCTTAGCCTCAGTAGTTAGGACAGAGGAGTGGAACTTCTCTCCGTGTTCCAGCCACTCCACCATTTTGCCGGGTGCGCATATTTCATCAAAGAAGCGCTCCCACTTGGCATCTGTTGGATAGCGTCCCCACTCATAAAAGTCCGTATTGTCAGGCAGAGGGTCGGGCAATTGATATGTTGTGCGTATCGCCTCAATGGAGGCATCTACCACCTTGCCGCGCACCGTGACCATACTGTCTACATGCTCAGGCAGATTTGCATAAAATTCTTGAACGACCATTAAATTAGCCTCCCCTGGATCATCAATGAAAGACTGCAGACCCCGCTCCATTAACTCTGAATACATGTGTAGGCAGTGTGCCTGGACTGAACGGAGGTCAATACCCCTCTCCGGAATTAGCGTTTTGGCTGCTTTTTCCGTAAAACGGGTCTGAGCCTCAGGTGAGACAAATTTGATGTTGTCATAGGCAAGGGATGCCCTTTGGCAGCTTGAGGAAGGACATGTGGCTTGACGCTTTCTCGATGGTGCCATAATACCTGCAAAATGTGAACATATTAGCTCAGCCCAACAAAAATTTGTGACGCAATGCAGTTACTCAGACTTCACACGCATCCGGGGTGACAAACTACATACTCATATTCATTGGGACCTTTCCACAAACACCTTGTGAGCATTAGGTCTTCACAACTCCTTTTAAGCATATTAGAACAAGACACACCCACATACACTCTCCAACATCACAAATCAAGGGATTCCACCTCACACTTATCATCTACTAACACCACACCCTATGTCACCGAAATCTCTACATTAAAGTTAAGTACAACTAATACAACTAAGGTATTTACATACACCAAATTTGAAAAAAAACAAAATTAAAATAGAAAAAAAGATGAAAAAAAAGAAACAAGGAAACTAGGGTGCATACCTGTGGATAGGGAGAATGGGGAAGAAGATGGGTGGTTGAGTTGGTGGAATGGGGGACGTTTGGTTCTTGGTAGCAGGGGGCTGGGGAGTTCGACTTGACTGAGGGGACGAAGGGTTTGGGGATGGGGGTTTCGTTCGTTTGATTTTGGGGGAGTTCAGATATGGGGCAAGTTATTGGGGGGGGGGGGGAAATTAAGTCTAAGGGTAAATAAATTAAAACAAAAGAAAAAAACTAAAATAATAATAAAAAAATACACTCAAGAACACCGGAAAGTTGACGGGTGGTGCGCGAAGTCGCGCTCTCTTCGCGCGTCCTTCGCGCGGCCCAAGCAAAATACTTTGATGCCAGATGTGCGAATGTCGCGTG
>MU754904.1:192912-203057 GCA_026770625.1 Nicotiana glauca | reverse complement strand
GGGGGGGGGGGGTAATTAAGTCTAAGGGTAAATAAATTAAAACAAAAGAAAAAAACTAAAATAATAATAAAAAAATACACTCAAGAACACCGGAAAGTTGACGGGTGGTGCGCGAAGTCGCGCTCTCTTCGCGCGTCCTTCGCGCGGCCCAAGCAAAATACTTTGATGCCAGATGTGCGAATGTCGCGTGAAGTATCGAGCTCGTGCACTCTTCGCGCGTTTTTGTTTTGTTCCAGGCAGAATATTTTTCCCAAGTGCGCGAACTTGTGCGCGAAGTCGCGCTCCTCGGCGTTTATTTTTGCATTTTTTTCACCTGTTTTGCTCCTGGTTGATGGTCCTTTCACCCGCCCTTCGTCGCCTGCATTTGTTAGTATGCTAAAACTCAAAATCAAACACCACTACTATCATTGGGTTACCTCCCAACCAGTGCCTTACTTAACATCGTGGCACAACAGTTACAACAATGTAATGGGTTGCCTCCCATCCAGCGCCTGATTTAACGTTGCGGAACGACGCAAGTAGTTGAGCCCTTACTCCTCATTCGCATACTGGGGTTCTTTGAAATGTGTCACCACTGTATCCCCTTTTTCTTCAGCTATTCCAAGGTAATATTTCAACCCTTGCCCATTGACGGAGAAATTGTTCATCCCATCTTCCGACTCAATCTCAACAGCTCCACTTGCAAACCTTTGCACCACTCTGAACGGCCCTGACCGTCGGGACTTTAACTTACCCGGAAACAATCTCAACCGTGAGTTATACAATAATACCTTGTCACCGGGTTTAAAGTCTCTGTCCACGATGTTCTTGTTATACATCTTCTTCATTCTTTCCTTGTAGAGCCACGTGCTTTCAAAGGCTTGATATCTAAATTCTTCCATCTAATGTAACTCTGTCAGTCGGTTTTTCCCAGCTGCTTCAGGATCCATGTTCAATTGCTTCAGTGCCCACCAAGCTCGATGTTCTAGCTCCACATGCAGGTGACAGGCCTTCCCAAATACCAACTTGTATGGTGACATGCCTATTGGTGTTTTTAATGCAATTCTATAGGCCTAGAGTGCGTCATCAAGCTTCCTTGCCCAATCAGTTCGGGTGGCATTCACAGTCTTCGTTAGTACACTCTTTATCTCCCTGTTGGACACTTCAACCTGCCCACTGGTCTGCGGATGGTAAGGAGTAGCCACCTTGTGGCGCACATAATACTTAGCAAGTAATTTCTTGAAGGCTCTATTGCAGAAGTGAGTGCCTCCGTCACTGATGATCGCTCTTGGTGTCCCAAACCGGGTGAATATGTTCTTTTTCAGAAATCCGACCACCACTCTTGCATCATTGGTGGGAAAGGCTGCAGCTTCCACCCATTTAGACACGTAATCCATAGCAACAAGTATGTACTTATTGCCAAATGAGCTGACGAAAGGACCCATGAAGTCAATCCCCCAAACATCAAACACCTCTACTTCTTGAATTGGTTTCATTGGCATCTCATGGCGACGGGAAATGTTTCCCATCCTCTGGCATTCATTGTAGCCCTTTACCCAGAGGTGTGCATCTCTAAACACAGTTGGCCAAAAGAATTCGGCCTCTAGTACTTTCACAGTTGTTCTGACTCCTCCAAGATGTCCTTCATATGCTGATGCGTGACAAGCCTGCAAAATCGAAAATTGTTCTATCTCGGGGACACACCTCTGAATAATGTTATCAACACATATTCGAAACAAATAAGGTTCATCCCAATAATACATGCGACAATCACGAAAGAACTTTTTCTTTTGGACAGATGAAAGGTCATAGGGAACAATACCATAGGCCAGGTGGTTTGCAAAATCTGCATACCATGGCGCATCCTCAAGATTGGTTGCGAGCAGCTGCTCGTCTGGAAAGGTTTCCAGAATCTCTTTGACCTTAACTGATTTTTCAGCTCCTTTAAGTCATGATAGATGATCAACGACTTGATTTTCTGTGCCCTTATGGTCACGAATTTTGAGGTCGAACTCTTGCAACAGAAGCACCCAACGAATCAGGCGCGACTTAGATTCCTTTTTCTCAATGAGGTACCTGAGAGCTGCATGGTCAATATACACAATTACCTTAGAACCAATCACATATGATCGAAACTTGTCAAAAGCAAATACAATTGCCAATATCTCCTTCTCTGTCACTGTGTAGTTGAGTTGTGCACCGCTTAGCATTCTGCTTGCATAGTAAATTAGGTGCATCAGCTTATCTTTTTGCCGCCCCAAGACTGCTCCTATAGAATAGTCGCTGGCATCACACATGAGCTCAAATGGTTGCTCCCAGTTGGGGGAAACAATGATGGGTGCAGTTATCAACTTCTTCTTTAGTTCCTCAAATGCCAACCTGCAATCATTAGAAAACACAAAGGGCAGATCCTTTTCAAGGAGTTTTCATAATGGGTTAGCAATTTTGGAAAAGTCTTTTATGAAATGCCGGTAGAACCGGGCATGACCAAGGAAACTTCTCACTGCCTTAACTGAAGTGGGTGATGGTAACTTCTCAATCACGTCAACCTTAGCATGGTCGACCTGAATTCCTTTTCTGGACACTCGATGTCTCAGGACTATCCCTTCTTGTACCATAAAATGGCACTTCTCCCAGTTTAGCACTAAGTTTGTCTCCACACATCTTTTGAGCATTCTGCTTAAGTTGTGAAGACAGTCTTCGAATGAATCTCCCACCACGGAGAAATCATCCATAAAGACTTACATAATATCCTTCACCATATATGTGAAAATGGCTAGCATGCGCCGTTGAAAAGTCGTTGGTGCATTGCAAATCCCAAAGGGCATTATCCGAAAGGCAAAGATGCCATACGGACAGGTGAAGGATGTCTTCTCTCTATCTTCGGGGGCTATTGATATCTGATTGTACCCCAAATATCCATCTAAGAAATAAAAGTGCAATCTTCCAGCCAGCCTGTCCAACATTTGGTCAATGAAGGGCAAGGGAAAATGGTCCTTTCGGGTGGCAGTGTTCAATTTCCGGTAATCCATGCAGATTTGCCACCCTGTGACTATACGAGTTGAGATCAACTCATTGTTGTCATTTTTCACAACAGTCATTCCCCCCTTTTCGGAACGCATTGGACAGGGCTGACCTAATTACTATCAGAGATGGGGAAAATGATTCCCGCATCTAACCATTTGATCACCTCTTTCTTTACAACCTATTTCATATTAGGGTTCAGCCTTCGCTGATGTTCCCTGGAAGGTCTGTGTCCCTCCTCCAGGAGAATCTTATACATACAGAAGGCTGGGTTGATACCCTTTATGTCTGCCATGGTCCAACCAATGGCAGTCTTGTTATCCTACAGTACCTATAAAAGATGTTCTACCTGCACATCTAGCAAACAGGATGATATAATAACAGGTAAGGTCGAATCAGGGCCTAAGAATGCATACCTGAGGTGATCTGGGAGTGGCTTCAGCTCCAGCTTGGGTGGTTCCTCTATTGATGGCTTGGATGGAGGAGTGGCCCTTTTCTCCAGCTCAATGGACTTGAATTGAGGTTCGCTTGACCAAAACCCTCGGCCTTCCAGTATCATCACCCATTCAGCTAACCTTTCACCATCCATTTCTTCTAAATTCGTCAGGCATGCCTCCAATGGATCTCTCACAGTTAGGGTCCTATCATTTTCTTCCAAAATTACATACACTGCCTCCACTAAAGAGCAATTCGCATATTCGTTGGGTCTCCTCATTGATTGCTTAACATTGAATATGACTTCTTCATCGTTCAATATCATTTTAAGTTCCCCAGTCTCACAGCCTATCAGTGCTCTCCCAGTGGCTAAAAATGGTCTCCCCAAAATAAGGGGTATCTCCTCATCCACCTGACAATCCAAAATCACAAAGTTTGCAGGGAACACGAACTTCCCCACTTGCACCAGCACATCATCAAGAATACCATTTGGTCTTTTCACCGTGCGATCAGCCAGCTATAGCAGCATAGAAGTCGGTCTAGCTCTGCCGATGCCCAATTTAGTATACACTGCCAGCGGCATCAAGTTTATGCTGGCTCCCAAATCACACAATGCCTTTGCAAAGGCATAACTTCCGATTGTGCATGGAATAGTGAAGCTACCAGGATCGGACATCTTTTGATCCATCGGTTTTGCCACCACTGCGCTGCAGGTCTGTGTCAGAGTTACGGTGGATAGATCCTAAAAGTAAAAATTCTGTGACATTAGATCTTTCATCATCTTATCATAACCGGGCATCTACCTCAAAGCATCCATCAGAGGAATATTCAACTGAATTTGACGTAGCATCTCCATGAACTTTTTGTATTGGTCTGCCTTCTTTTGTTTGACCAGTCTCTGAGGGAAGGGTGCAGGTATCACCCTTTGTGTATTGCTTGCTGGCTTCTCTCTGTTAGGAGTCTCTGGCACAAGAGGTGCCACCTGTTCTGCAACTTGCTTAGTCTCCTTTTTCGTTGCCTTTATCATCCTGACTCTGCTCAACAACCATTTCAGTAAGTTCTGCTGGTTCTTCTACCTCTAATTGAACTGGAGTGGCTGGTGTAGTATTCTTGCTGGCTTGTGCAATTTCCTGCTCTCTATCTAAATCTCTACCATTCTTGAGACTGACTGCCATCAGCTGATTCGGGTTTTGCTCCTTGGGGTTTATGTTTGTGTCTGCAGGTAAAGTTCCCGGAGGACGGTTGTTCAAAGCCATGGACAGCTGACCCAGCTGCGTTTCAATATTCTTTATGGCTGAATCATGCACTGCCAATTTTTCCTGCACTTTATTATTTGTCCCAATGAGTTGCTGAAGCATACCCCTGATCTCCACCATATTGTTATCTTGCTGATGAGGGGGTGGTTGATAAACCAATTGCTGCTGATTTGGCTGTGGATAACCCTGTGGTTTTTGATAAGGCACTGGCACTAATTGGTTTTGAGGGTGCATACCCCCAGGCTGCTGCATATTAGGCATGTACTGCTGGTTTTGCTGCGGTCTCCACTGCTGTGCTCCTTGTCTCTGACCCCCATAGTTGTTGACATAATTCATATCTTCCCGGACCCCTTGATTTTCACCTTCTCCGCTTCATGATCAGACATAGGACTGATTAATACACGGCATACATAGTCCTCCATTCGTTGTGCAATGATATGCACCTGTTTAATACCCATCTCATCAATCTTCTTTGTCAGTAAGCTCATCTGGGTCAGGAGCGTGGCCATGTTCTCTTCCTGTGAATTATTGGGATCAAGCGGAACCGAATGCACTATGTGTGACAGTGTTGTACCTCTAGTCATCCATCCTGCATTTTATGACATCTTATCAAGCAGAATCTTGCACTCGGTGAATGTTTTGCTTAAGAAAGCACCTCCAGCTGAAGCATCCACATTTGCTTTCAGGTTATCAGCTAGACCCATGTAGAATCTCTGGCCGAGCATCTGGTCTAGAATGCCATGATGAGGACACTTCACCAACATCCCTTTAAATCTCTCCCAAGTTTCTTGCAAGGACTCAGTGGAATGCTGCCTATACTGCAATATGTCATCAATCTGTTGTGCAGTCTTGTTAGGTGGATAAAACTTGTTCAAGAACTGCTTGACTAATTACTCCCAAGTGGTAATGGAGTTGACAGGGAGCGAATTTAGCCAAGTCTGAGTTGCCCCGTTTATTAAGAATGGGAACAGTAGCAGCTTGATAGCTTTCGGAGCTGCATTAGGCTGCTTTTGGGTCATGCAAATTAACAGAAAATTTTTCAAGTATTATTGCGGGTCTTTAATGCTTGACCCGGAGAACAGACCCTTATTCTGCAGCAGATGCAGCATGTTGTTGGTGATCTGGAATGTATCCGCTTGAATTGCGGGCACAACTATGGCAATGGCCAGATTGTCAGCTGTAGGCTATGCCCAGTCATAAAGTGCAGCCTCGTGCACAAGAGGTGCCACTTCTCTGACATTTAAGTCACCTTGCTCATTCCTGATGTTTTCGCCGGCGTCGTTTATGTCACCCATGTCAAATTCGAGTTGGTGTGTTGGTTGAGGTTGTTGAAGTCCTTTGTTGGCACGGTTCAATGCCTTGAATATTTTCTCGGGGTCTGAGAGTCCTTCTAGTAGTTCTCCAGCCCTCGAAGAATTTCTAGGCATACACCTGCTTTCCACAAGATTTCAAACGTTAGAATTTCAATGAAAAGACTAGTATAGAGAAAACTGACTACACTTAGAATTTTTGTATTTCTTTCAATTCTAATTGGTAACACCGTTAATTCCCCGGCAACGGTGCCAAAATTTGGTCATGCTCAACTGAGTCTCACAAAAGACTATGCGGGCGTTGCAAATATAATCTGAGTATTATTGCCCAGAGTCGAACCAAAGGGAATTAACCTATCAATTACTACTGTCAGATTCACTAAATTCACGCAATCTATTTTCCCAAACTTTCTGATTCACAATGTTTGATTTTCTAACAACTAAAGACTGAAGGTAATTAACAGCTGAAAATTAACTAAACTTGATGTGTAAACAGTAGAAATAAGGTCTAAGGCAATGGTTTCCCCCGTTGGTAATTTCCTTGGTTGTATATGTCTTATAACTATGATTTAGTTGTATCTATCAATCATGAACGCTCGAGCTATCATAATTCTTTCTCAAGTAATTATAATCTACTAGACGCACTCTCTCAAGCTACGCTAGCTAATTCACAATACAGTTCACTTAGATTGCACCGGGGTTTCGTTATCTCTAATCCAACCCCTAAACCCTCGGTTATGACTCTCGTCTATACTCCGGGAGTGATGATGTTCATACAATCACCTAAATATGCACTCTCTCTCTCAAGTAGATACATAATAAATAGGAACGGATAATTGAGGGCTCTTTCAACTAATCCACAATCAAAACATAGATGAACAACTAGAGATTAACAACCAAATCCAATTATATTAATAAAACAATCAAGTCATCCCCAACGGGTTCCGCCAAAACCTTAGATTAAGGTTTTTAGCTATTCATAACAATGGGTAAATAAACTACTAAAAGATTCATAATCATAAATCGCAAGAAGAATAAGAACAATGATGTTTTGGGTGATCTCTCACACTTGTTTTCCTTGCCAAAGTACTCTCTAAAACCTTACCTGCTTCCCTTGGGCGAGCTTGACTTTATATAGGTTAAGTGGGTTTCTCTACAAATTTCCAATTTTACCCCTAAATAATGTTTTTCCGGACCGGACACGCGCGATCTCGCGCGTCCTTCGCACACTTCTTCGCGCATCTTTCTGCCTCGGCTTGTAACGCGCACGAACTATGCGCGACTTCGTGCGTTCTTCGCACAACTAGGGCTTGATTTCTTCCAATATTTCATTTTGTCCTTGCACGCACTCAACTCCGAGAGTTCGTTTTTTCTCATAAATCATTCCAATAGCATCTTGAAAGCATCATATAGGCTCCTCACCCTGCAATGTATACAAATCACAATTAGAGCCTACTTTTTCATCAATTAACCATATTATGTCATTGAAATATAATTAAGCGGAAGCATAAACAATAGCTAAATCACCTAGATTTTGCCTATTATCACAAGCCACGGTACAAACAGCAAGAGAAATATTTTGTATGTGAATGTGAATTTAGAAAGACTCGAGTGTTCTGTGTTGTGTTAGTAAAAGAGCATGTATTTATAGTTTGAAAACAGACAGGGAATAAGGCAAAGAAATAACCATGTACCAATTAGAATCAATTAGCAGAAAGACTTCCTTTAATTAAGAAGTTCAAACTTAAACGGTAATGAACAGAAAAGTATTTAAGGAAAGAGATCAAGTAAACATCTTGTGCAAAGTAGGCAATTAGGGATAAATACATAAAGATTATTTAAGGGAAGAAATTTTGAAACACACGGTTAAACAAATAAGGAAAGAAAATCAGCCAAGAAATTAGGAATCAAAGATTTGTATGAATGAACCAAGCCAGAAAGGTGGGAAAAGTTTGATTTAAGAAGAATCAGTAGCAATCAATTAACCCCGGAAAAAGGATTATGATTCGAACACAAGTTGGAAAACCTTTGGAAGAAGATTTTAACACATATAAAAGGGTTATGCTAATCAGATTACACAAAAGGATTCAAACTCAGTACATTGATCCAAAGTGAGTTTGAGAGAGTCGAGGGCTCAAATAGATCCCTAGTCCAAACACACAAGACCAAACTCACCAAAACCCCCAAATCCTAGGGTTTTCGACTTGAAACAAATGCAAAGAAGAGGAAACAAGCAGATACAGTAGGAGGCTTAATGCAAACAGAGTTCAAAACACAATGAGAGTAGGAGAAACAGTAGAGCCAAAGTATGCTTAAGCGGGCACAGTAAGGACACTTAATGAACACGGTAGGAAAAATACAGTAGGCGAAGCACATGAAGCCATAGAGGAAAGAAAGTAGGAGAACATAGCATGTGAGACATATCATAGAAACATAGCATGTGAAAACATAGTGGAAAGAAGAACAAAAGATACAGAAAACATGGTAGAAGAACATGTATGTGTCACACCTCCTTTTTCACTTACTACATCCCGCGAAGGGTATAATAAAAGGAGGTTTTCCATTTAAAGGACAATCGGAACGGGATTTATTATTAAGATTTTAGAGTCGCCACTTGGGAGATTAATAGTGTCCCAATTCACCGGTTGAATCCTGAACCGAGGAAATTATGACTCTGTTAACAGTCCGCGAATCATAAATCCGAGTAAGGAATTCTGTTAACCCGGGAGAAGGTGTTAGGAATTCCCGGATTCCGTGGTTCTAGCACGGTCGCTCAACTGTTGTATTTGATTTTATCTGATTTCAAAACATGTTCTAACTTATGTGACTTTTAATAGTAACCCACTTTTATTCTCTTTATTTTAATAAGAATTGCAACGTCGTAAAAATGCGTTTCGAACCACGTCGCACCAGTGCACCCGTGGTTGTCAACACATTTCGACTCCGTCGAGATTTGGATTTGGGTCACATAAATGTACACCCGTATTTAGGAAGGTAAAATTATTAAAAGGACGGGCCTAAAGCAACTATGCGTTAACAACTTTGCGAGGGCAATTAAATTTCGCTAAATGGCATGCCTCGAGTTCTAAGGAGTTAAAACTAATTAAGTGAGGGCCATGAGTTTTGAAAATTCATTTGGCATGGCACGCCTCGAATTATTTTCTCAAATGACTTGTAGGCCATAAATGACATAGTTAAATGACACACCTTATCCTAAGAATGTAATTTGAAGTCATATTTGCACATGCTATATACTAGAGAGATTAAAAAGAAAAATTTACAATATGGCTAGTTCAGACTCCTTGCTAAAGGAGCCATTATATTCTACAACACTGGCTCTATGCAAAATATATTCTATCATTTTATCCATGACTAAACATAATTTAAATATCTAGTCAATGTTTAACTCAAAGCAGTGGAATGGACATCTTTGCATCTAATTCAATCTTTTTACTCAATAATGCGAGACAAAAACAATTACAAAATGATACACCAATTAATCTTTGAAAAGTTAAGAAGCAACATACATCTAAAAAATAGCAAAAATTAGCGGCGACCTTCTACTTCACTGATTCAACTCGAAATGCTTGCAACATTAAGCGACGAGTAAAAATAGAGAAAACCAAAGAAGCACATCAAGCATATACACTGATTTCAGATTCCAAAAATCAAATAAATTGACACACGGACAGAAGAAATGGAACTACAAATCCAAACACACATGTTTTAATCAAAAACTTTCAACAAAGAATAAATAAACGACAAGAAGATCGACTGAAATAGCAGTAATGGAAAGGACGAAATGGACCACGCCCATCAAAAATATCACACAAAATCACAATAACAACACATTAATGCAATAAACATTGTATTAAAATAGATCATTCCCAAACGTTATATCAGAACCAAGCATTCATAAAACTATAACAGAACCAAAACAACATGAAAGGAGTAATCTCACCACCAAAAATAGGCACCTCGAGCAGGACTATGATCCGGACCTCGAAGCTCGCCGGAATCGCGACGCCGAACGTCTCAACTCAACCAGATTTAGGATGGTGATTTCGGGCTGGTTTTTGATGGGTTTGGGAGGTGTTTGTGATCGTTGCTCTTGGTGTTAAGCTCTTCGTGTGTTAAGTTT
>MU754904.1:180504-192397 GCA_026770625.1 Nicotiana glauca | reverse complement strand
TAAATTCCTAAATTAATTCAAATTAAGCTAATTATCTAACTATGTAAAAATGATCATTTTTTGTAATTTTTTGATTAATAGCACAATTAACTCAATGTAATTAATTCCTAAATGCAAATTAAACCTAAGGTGACATGAAATTAAAATGTGACACTTTTTTTTATGGTTTTTCTATGATTTTAAAAATATTAAAAATGCATGAAATGCAACTAAATAAAGAAAAACACCTAAAAATCAATTAAAATTATTTTGGTCTATTTTTAGGAGTTATTTTCATGTAGGGCAAAAATCACGTGCTCACAGCTGCCCCTCTTTGCTCGGGAACACGAAGAGTTTTCGTGAAAAGATAAAGTGAGCGGATACGAGCGATTTTTGCCCGTTTGAATACTCTGTGGAAAGCATTTTTGAAAGGTTTGCCCGCACCCTGCTTCCGAGGTTGCCTACATATCCTTGACTATAAAGGAATCAGGTCAGTGTAGTTCAGAAGTGAGCGAGATGATGGAGTATGCCGAGGTGAAGAGCCGGTCGAGGTGCCGTTCTACCGAGGTTCCGGTCCGCGGTCCTGTTATTACATCAAAATCAAAAAAATGAAAATAGACTAGCTAAGCCTGTCAACTACGAGTTACAAGATTCCTATCTATAAATCTTCTGAAGCTTGATCTTGAGTCTTGAATGGTTCTTCATGCAGACCTTGGATCTGAACCTTGACGCTAGCTAGTTGCAGGTGCTAATTCATTCTTCCTTAGTTTTTCGGACCAAACCCGGACAGCGCCCCACGCTTGTGACTCCAATCATGTCTTAATCAATTCACATCTTTTTCTACTTCTGCATTTGGATCCCTTTTTCCTTCTTTTTGTTTCTCCTCTTCTTTATTATTTTGGATTGTGACCAACTTTCGCTGGTCGTCTCGGACTTTTGACTTGCATTATTTCCGCAAGCCTCCTTTGTTGCTGACTTGAATTGTGATTTGAGATGTTTTACCCTTTCTCCGAGTGATGCTTGACTGCTAAGACTTGAAATATGTGCCTCTATTCTCCAGGCGGGCTCCTGACTGCTGACTGCTTGAAAGTATTCCCTTGTTCTCCAGGTGGGCTCCTGACTACAACAAAATAGACAAACAAAGAAAATTTTCTGCCCCAGTTTGGTGGCTGGGTACGCATGTTATAAGATATTAAAAATTGAAAGTTAAAATTTGAATTGTACTTCCCTTGTTCTTCAGGTGGGCTCTTGACTGGAACAAAATAACCAAACAAAGAAAATTTTCTGCCCCAGTTTGGTAACTGGGTACAGCATGTTATCAAATATTAAAAATTAAAAGCTAAAATTTGAATTGCACTTCCCTTGTTCTCCAGGTGGGCGCCTGACTGCTGAAGCTTGAAAAGTATTCCCTTGTTCTCCAGGTGGGCTCCTGACTACAACAAAATAGACAAACAAAGAAAATTTTCTGCCCCAGTTTGGTAACTGGGTACAGCATGTTATCAAATATTAAAAATTAAAAGCTAAAATTTGAATTGCACTTCCCTTGTTCTCCAGGTGGGCGCCTGACTGCTGAAGCTTGAAAAGTATTCCCTTGTTCTCCAGGTGGGCTCCTGACTACAACAAAATAGACAAACAAAGAAAATTTTCTGCCCCAGTTTGGTGGCTGGGTACGCATGTTATAAGATATTAAAAATTGAAAGTTAAAATTTGAATTGTACTTCCCTTGTTCTTCAGGTCGGCTCTTGACTGGAACAAAATAACCAAACAAAGAAAATTTTCTGCCCCAGTTTGGTAACTGGGTACAGCATGTTATCAAATATTAAAAATTAAAAGCTAAAATTTGAATTGCACTTCCCTTGTTCTCCAGGTGGGCGCCTGACTGCTGAAGCTTGAAAAGTATTCCCTTGTTCTCCAGGTGGGCTCTTGCTTGTGATGCTTGAAAAGTATTCCCTTGTTTTCCAGGCGGGCTCCTGCTTGCGACAAAATAGACAAATAAAGAAAATTTTTCTGCCCCAGTTTGGTGACTGTTGCTGAAACTTGAAATGGATTCCCTTGTTCTCTATCTATGTGGGCTCTTGCTTGCTGATTTTTGGAAAAATATTCCCTTGTTATCCAGGTGGGCTCCTGCTTGCTGAGTTTTGAAAAGATATTCTCTTCTTCTCCAGATGGGTTCCTACTTGTTGATTTTGAAAAGATATTCCCTTGTTCTCCAGGTGGGCTCCTGCTTGCTGATTTTGAAAAGATATTCCCTTGTTCTCCAGGTGGGCTCCTGCTTGCTGATTTTGAAAAGATATTCCCTTGTTCTCCAGGTGGGCTCCTGCTTGTTGATTTTGAAAACATATTCCCTTGTTATCCAGGTGGGCTCCTGCTTGCTGATTTTGAAAAGATATTCTCTTGTTCTCCAGGTGGGCTCCTGCTTGCTGATTTTTGGAAAGATATTCCTTTGTTCTCCAGGTGGGCTCCTGCTTGCTGATTTTGAAAAGATATTCCCTTGTTCTCCAGGTGGGCTCCTGCTTGCTGATTTTGAAAAGATATTCCCTTGTTACCCAGGTGGGCTCCTGCTTGCTGATTTTGAAAAATATTCCCTTGTTCTCTAGGTGGGCTCCTGTTTTCTGAATTTGAAAACTATTCCCTTGTTTTCCAGGTGGGCTCCTGCTCGCTGAGTTTGAAAAATATTCCCTTGTTCTCCAGGTAGGCTCATGCTTTCTGAATTTGGAAAATATTCCCTTGTTCTCCAGGTGGGCTCTTGATTGCGATAAAACAGACAAAACAAAGAAAATTTTCTGCCCCATTTTGATGGCTGGGCACATGGGTGAGTGTTAAACTGATTTATTTTACCAACTATTATCAGAGTTTGAAAGTTAAGTTCTATTATCCAGGGAGGTCCTGACAATTCCTAACAATTACGAACCTAAGTTATATCTTCCAAAGGTATTACTTCCACTACATTGTTATCAAAAAGGTCTTAACTACTCCCCATTATCCAGGAAGGTCCTGACAACTTCTAGTGAAGAGAAAATCTTAACCTAAGTTATATCTACTAAAGGTACGACTTTCACTATATCCTGTTATCTAGACTGACCTTAAAACTGCGTTCCATTATCCAGGAGGGTCCTGAAAACTCTTAATTGAAACCTATCTTAAACATGCAAACTTTATAACGAACTTATATTCCTTTTTATGCAAAGTTATGTTTCTCATGATTGTTTTGAAATTTAAACTAAGTTCCATTTTCCAGGAGGGGCCTGAGAATTTCCAGTCATACTTGTTTGGGTCCTGCATTTTCTTACGGAGGATTTCTCCGAAACTTTTGCCCCTGTTTCAATCAAAGAAAATCTTGTCAGTTTAAAATGTGGTGGTTGGTTTGTGGTATTGAACTTTGAGGGCGTCTAACTCTTCGCTTCCCATGATAATTGATTTCCACTTGAAGACCTTGCCTGTTTACTGGATAAACACTTTCTCTGTTGTCCTTGTCACAGGAAATACCCCTTCTTTGTTCGAACCCGCATCCCTTTATTGTTGCATCGCTCACGACCTGACATTTACCAAGCCTTTGTTTTCACATGAATCTCAAAGCACGACAATTGCCACCCCCTCATTGCGCATGTTGTTCTTTCTTGACTGAACCCACTAACTCTGACCTTAGGGTCTATTGTTCTTTTACTTGCCATGATAACTGACTCCCAATCGAGGACTTTGCTTGTTTATTGACTAACCACTTTCTTTGTTACCCTTGACATAGAAAATATCTCTGATCTATTCACCACCCCCTCTATCTTTATTGCATTGTTCATGAGTTGATGTGTACCAAACCCTTGTATTTCGAATGGATCCCCAAAGCATGTCAATTGTCACCCACTCAAGGTGTATGTTGTTCTTTCTTGATTTAACCACTGGCCCCGGCCTTGAGGTAAGTTGCTCCTTCAATTGTCATGATAACTGATTTCCATTTGAAGACCTTAATCGTTTCTTGACTGACCATTTCCTTTGTTAGAATATACCTTTTCTCCGTTCAAACCCCATACCTTCTATTTGTTGCATTGATCCTGAACTGACATTTACCAACCTTTATGTCTTATATGAAACCCAAAGCATATTAATTGTTACCAACTTCAGTGCGCATGTTGCTCTTTCCTGATTTAAAACCACCGGCCCTGGCCTTGAGCTCTATTGCTCCATCGCTATCCATGATAACTTTAATTTCTTCTTGGAAGATCTTGATTGTCACTGGTGTACCACCCTTTGTCAAACCTATCACGGGAAATTCTTTTGATTTGTTCACCCTCGCCCTTCATCTGTTGCATTGTTCCTGAATTGATATGTACCAAACCTTTTTGTATTTCACAAGGATACCAAAAGCATGCTGACTGCTACCAACTCAGTGTGCTTGCCATTCTTTCTTGACTTATGACGCTTTGATATGTTAACCAGATCCCATTTTACGCAATTGAAAAGTTTGGTGGCAAATTTTGAAGTCATTTCTCACTTGTTATGACTAGACAGACTCAAGAAGAGGGAGCAAAATAAGGTGGGAAGAATAGAGTGAAGGAAAATGGAAAGAGACGATTCCTAACAAGAAACCTATAGAGTAGCAAACCATCAGATGTAGATATCGACTCTAGTGACCTTGACATGCACCTGCAGCCTATTTTATATAGCAAATTTGATTTTCAGCTCTTGTTGCACCTTTTTACCGTGAAACTGGGCTTCCATGCTCCACTTGCCTGATCTGATTCATCATCCTTAGTCGACTTGTGGTGCCCATAGGGTTTTTACCATCAAGCCTCTCTCATTTTGATTTTTCTCTCAACTCATTGTAGCCTTATGGTGCCCGTGAAGGTTTTCACCAATAAGACTCTCTCATTTTTATTTCTCTTATCTTTCATTGCCTTGGGGTACCCGTGAGGGTTTTCATCAACCAGACTCTCTCATTCTTTATTTCCGTGATTTGGACTAAAGTGTTGCCCCTGATATGACTCACCTCTTCTCGCTTGACTCGACATTTCTTGAAGACTGATAAGAAGGTCTTTCTTTGGACTGTAATGCAGGCTTTTGGATATGGTTACAAAGAAGGGTATAGAGGCTCAAGATAATTCAACGTGGGCTAAAGAACTACAACTTTCGGAATCATATTTCTTGCAACAACCATAACTTCTGCCCCAGTTTCCTTTTTGGGGATTCTTGGATTTTTATTTTGCTGTGACTGAACCTCAGAGAGGCTGCCTACGTACCCTTTCGGGATCAAGTCAAACGTAGTTCAGGCGACTACATTTGTTGTTGCGATCCTTCTTCCACTTTTCTTTCTTTCTTTTCCTTTCTTTTCTTTTTCCTTTTCTTCTTTTTCTTTCTTTTCTTTTCTTTTTTTCTTCTTTTCTTTTCTTTTCTTTTTTTCTTTTCTTCTCTTTTTTTTCTCTTTATTTTCTTCTTTTTTCTTTCCTTTCCTTTCTTTTCTCTTCTTTTATTTCACTATTTTTTCTCTTGTTTCTCCACTTACCTCCCTATTCGAACTTGCGAGTCTTATTATTGATTCCGAAATAGGGGTATGCAAGAAAATAATCGAGGCTCAAAGGGGTAACAAAGGATAAAATGTTTGGGTAGCAGAATAAAATGCCTTCGTCATTCCAATCTTCAAAATATACCAAGTACAAACTACACAGTTAAACAAGTTGAGGAAAACACACACAACACTTTTTAATTGGTTCACATATTTGCCTTCTGTATTTGCCGATTCTTAGCACCATTGGACAACAATCTCGGTACCGTGAACGGTCCCTTTAGACTTGGGGCATTCTTGCCTTTGGCTTTAAACCGATGAGGCATGATGCATTTCCACAATATTTCTTTATGTTCTATTTGCCTCCAGTTTCACTTGATTCACTCTTCAAAGTATTCCAATATGTTCTTATTTCTTTCGAGTGCCCTTACTTCTTCAACATTGTTTCATTGCTAAACTGACCTTTCTAACACCAGGTCGAGAATTATGTGCATGTCATGTCACTAAAATCAGCGTGAAAAGAATTGTAAAATGATTAGAAATAAAATAACTAGAAATGTCAGGAAACAGAGAATTGTATTAGACTGATGGTGAAAAGGATTGAAACAACAACACAAACAGACTAGACTAAAACAAGCTATTATTACTAAACAAAGCAAAGTGGAAAGATAGAAGGGTTTGACTCACAAGACAATATCCGGATTACAACCCTGAAATAACCCGGACAATCAGAAATGACACCAAAATAAACCACCAAAACTCCACTCTGGATGAGCAAGAGATGGAGCGTCTTCCCAATTACCACGCCCGGCATCTTAGCCACTGAGTTTCACATCAATATTGCCAAGACCATTATTGACTTTAATCAAGTTCCCAAGATAAATTGTATGCCCCTTGCCATTGTCATTGACCACAATTACTCCTTCTTGAATCATTCTTTCTATTTCCCTTTTCAAAGATCGACAGTCTTCAATGCTATGCCCCTGGACATTAGAGTGGTACATGCATCGAACAGTAGGATCAAAGCCTTTTGCCTTTAGGTCTGGAGTATATCCAAGGAATGGCTTAATCAGGCCAAAATGTTTTAGCTTTTCAAACAAGCTTGTGTAGGATTCACCAATGGGCGTGAAATTATCTTTTTTCCTTTGTTTCCCTCCATGCCTCAGTTTTCTATAGTTGTTGGTTGCTTGAAAGTGCTGTGAAGATACACGAAAGTTTTGGGCTACTGGTGCCTGCTTTAGGGAGTGACTTGGTGGTGGGACAAATGGCCGGATGTTATTTGGTGGATGGGGTGGCTTATGTGGAGTTTGGGGACGTTCACGAGATCGGTATTGTGGTTGAAAGCATTTACCAAGGACGATCACCGGACCCTGTCGTTGGCGGAGGCTATGACCTGATGGTTGGACAAAAGACCGGGTGTTGTTCAGGGGATAGGTTTGGGGTTGGTGTTGAGGTTGAACAAGTTTGGCAAGAACAATTACCGGACCTTGTTGTGGGTGGGGCTCAGCAACACCTTTTCTGTTAATGGCAGGACCATCTCGAGCAGCCTGTTCATTCCACTTGAGCCAAAAATCCTTAAAACTCTCCTTGGGTTTCTTTTCCGTCTGAGATGGGGAAGGGCAATTTGGGACGATGTCTTTATTGTACTGAAAATGTCGCACAGAGTCTTGATCCATGTCACCCAATGTAAGCCATTTGCCAACATCATGACGATTATGCCATTCTAAAGCTGCCCCAGTCAAGCTCTTACTGAAGTATGTCATTAACAAATCATCTTTATCCCCATCACTTTTCATTTCATTGCAATAGACCCTCAAGTGGGCTACCGAATCTCCACACCCATCGTACAAATTAAAATTTGGCACTTTGAACCCTGTGGGCAGACGAACGTCAAGGGACGCAGATAGTTTTTTGTAAGCCATATTACCATGGCCTCTCATTCCTGGCATGTGTTTTAAGGATTGTTCTTTTGGCTTTATGGCTATTTCATCTCGCCCTACTTCTCCTGTGATCTTTTCATTTCCGGTATGAAGCTCATCCCGAGGGCTCCTCCCGTATTCATTGTTGGGGGTAGCGGATATGACAGGAAACATTAGTGGTGGCGGGGGTGGTGCCTTCCTAGTTATCCAGGCTAGATACATATCTGCCATGTGTAGTCTTAACATCCACACCTCTTCACTCAACCCATTATCAATCAACTGAGGTCGGGTACCGATATTAATCAACTCAGTTCTGTTGTCGTTCGCCATTGCCTTTTGTCCTTGTGTTGCAACGAGGAATTACCGTTTTAAAACCACAAACCAACCACCTTTCTGGAATGATAAAACGAAGCCACCATGTTAGCGTTAGGGTATTTAGCTTACTGATTTTCTTTGTTTTTCCACTATTTTCTTTTCTTTTTGCCTTTTTGTGGTTTTTTTTCTTTTTTTTTCTTTTTCTTTGGTTATGGTCGAATCCTACGTGGATTGCCTACGTATCATGACCCCGCATGAATCAGACCGAGCGTAGTTCTTGCAAATTAATGCAAACTAAAGAGATAATTTTTGGGACTTTTCAAATTTTCACTAATAATTATTGCGATTACACCACTATTAAACTAATCTAGGAGTACATCGAAGCTTCAAATCCTAGGACCCGTGGGGCATCACTCGGCATCGCCACAGGTTCCGCAAGACTGAGAAGGTTTCAATGTCAGCTGAGACTATTCTTAACAACAACTGGCCATGTGATGGCTTATTTTGACAAGGCAACTATTTTTTTTTGTAAAATTTTGTTTAAGAAATTACAAACTCGATGACTAAAACAAAATCAAGAATACGTCAAAGCTTCACATTCCAGGGCCCGTGGGGCATCATTCGGCATCGCCACAGGCCTCCGCAAGACTGAGAAGGTTTCAATGTCAACTGTGACTATTTAAAAAAAAAAAAAAAAAAAAACTGGCCATGTAATGGCTTATTTAACAAAATGGTTATTTTTATAAAAAAGTTTAGATGACCAAACTTGATTTTGCGGATACAGCCTTTCAGCACTTCCGAAAAGGAGATTTTAAGGTTGTGCCCGCAAACCGTTTTAAATTGACTCATGGTGGCTATTCTTGCAAAAACGGCCTTCCTGCGTCCTTTTGAGGGACATTAGGCTTATTTTAAACAAGAATGACATCACCCGACTTATTTATAACAAAATTTAAAATTTGACATTTTTTGGCTATTTTTTTGCAAATGGGGTGGTTGGACCCGATGAGGGTTGCCTACGTATCTCACATCCGGTGAGAATCAAACCAGCGTAGTTCGGGCAAATTAACGAACTATTTTAAAACAAGACTTTTTTTTTTTCATTTTCATTTTTGGCATTTCATAAAAAGCAAGACTCTCTTCTTTTTTTTTTCATTTTTTTTTTGGCATTTCATAACAAATCTACTTTCAAAAGCAAGACTCTTTTTTATTTTCATTTTTCATGGCGAGACAAACTATTTTCCTTTTCTATTTTTGAAAACAAGACAAAATAACACCTTTTTTTTTCTTTTTCATTTTCAACAAAAATAAAACAACCTATTTTTTCCAAACTAAAATAAAGACTATTTTTTTATTTTATTTTTTTCCTTTGCTTTTAGTAAAACAAAACATCTCCGTTTTTTTTTTCGAAATTTCGGCAGAGTTTCGACAGTATTTGGGCATCGGTTTTTCTAAAACTAAACAATTAATTCTTTACACTGCTATTTCTTTCTTTTTCTCTTTTTCTCAATTTCACAAAATTTTCGATGTTCAAAAGCCGGTCAGCATGCGAGCCCAAGACAAATAAATGCAATACGTAAAATGCATCATGATGGTCGTTTCATTTCCAGTTACCTGTCCTAGACGGACCCAACCCCTGTGTTGAGTCCCCTAAGTCATATGCACGCGATGCAAATAAGCGCTCCTACTAGGGATCCGGCATGAAGTCAAGTTATTCTAAGTTCAAAACCTTGGTATATGTTCTAGACTGTGTACCCGAGCGAACAACTCGAGTCGAGGAGGGGGCTACGTACCGGGGACCTGCGGGATCGTCCGGCTTAGTAACTTGTCCGGCCTCTTTCTTATATCAGGGTATTGACACTAACAGAATAGGGAGTCTCAACTAGTAAGCACATCCCCGGAGGTGAGAAGAGAAGGATTTTGGCACATTTTATATATACAATTCAAATAATATCAAAGCGGTAAAGCACAAGATGCACATAAGGCAAACAAGCGTCCTATCCAGGAATCCGTCATGAGTTTTTGTTCTTCTAAGTTTTTAAAACCTGGGTATATGTTCTAGACTGTGTACCCGAGTGGACAACTCGAGTCGAGGAGGGGGCTACGTACCGTGAACCAAAAGGCCATCCGGCTTAGTAACTTGTCCAACCTCTTTCTTATTTCAAGGTATTGACACTAACAGAATAGGGAGCCTCAACCAGTAAGCACATCCCCGAAGGTGAGAAGATAAAGGTTTCGGCACAGTTTATATGTACAGTTCAAATAATATCAAAACGGTAAATCATTTAACACAGTAGGCATGGAACATGTAGAAAAATCAGATATAACCAAATACAACAATTTGTCTAGGCTCAAATTCTGAACCTTGAACAAAATGTTCTGGGTTCTTTGCCCCAGCAGAGTCGCCAGAGCTGTCACACCTCTTTTTTCACTTACTACATCCTGTGAAGGGTATAATAAAAGGAGTTTTTCCACTTAAAGGACAATCAGAATGGGATTTATTATTAAGATTTCAGAGTCACTACTTGGGAGATTAATGGTGTCCCAAGTCATCGGTTGAACCCCGAATCGAGGAAATTATGACTCTGTTAACAGTCCGCGAATCAGAAATTCGAGTAAGGAATTCATTTAACCTGGAAAAAGGTGTTAGACATTCCCGGATTCCATGGTTCTAGCACGGTCGCTCGACTGTTGTGTTTGATTTTATCTGATTTCAAAACATGTTCTAACTTATGCGCCTTTTATTAGTAACCCACTTTTATTCTCTTTATTTTAATAAGAATTGCAACGTCGTGAAAATGTGTTTCGAACCACGTCGCACCAGTGCACCCGTGGTTGTCAACACATTTCGACTCTGTCGAGATTTGGATTTGGGTCACATAAATGTGCACCCGTATTTAGGAAGGTAAAATTATTAAAAGGATACGCCTAAAGCGACTATGCGTTAGCAACTTTGCGAGGGCCATTAAAATTCGCTAAATGGCATGCCTCAAGTTCTAAGGAGTTAAAATTAATTAAGTGAGGGCCATGAGTTTTGAAAATTCATTTGGCATGGCACGCCTCGAATTATTTTCTCAAATGACTTGTAGGCCATAAAGGACATAGTTAAATGACACACCTTATCCTAAGAACGTAATTTGAAGCCATATTCGCACATGCTATATACTAGAGAGATTAAAAAGAAAAATTTACGATATGGCTAGTTCAGACTCCTTGATAAAGGAGCCATTCTATTCTACAACACTAGGCTCTATACAAAATATGTTCTATCATTTTATCCATGACTAAACATAATTTAAATTTCTAGTCAATGTTTAACTCAAAGCAGTGGAATGGACATCTTTGCATCTAATTCAATCTTTTTACTCAATAATGCGAGACAAAAACAATTACAAAATGATACACCAATTAATCTTTGAAAAGTTAAGAAGCAACATACATCTAAAAAACATCAAAAATTAGCGGCGACCTTCTACTTCACTGATTCAACTCGAAATGCTTGCAACATTAAGTGACGAGTAAAAATAGAGAAAACCAAAGAAGCACATCAAGCATATACACTGATTTCATATTCCAAAAATCAAACAAATTGACACACGGACAGAAGAAATGGAACTACAAATCCAAACACACAGGTTTTAATCAAAAACTTTCAACAAAGAATAAATAAACGACGAGAAGATCGACTGAAATAGCAGTAATGGAAAGGACGAAATGGACCACGCCCATAAAAAATATCACATAAAATCACAATAACAACACATTAATGCAATAAACATTGTATTAAAATAGATTATTCCCAAACGTTATATCAGAACCAAGCATTCATGACACTGTAACAGAACCAAAACAACATGAAAGGAGTAATCTCACCACCAAAAATAGGCACCTCGAGCAGGACTACGATCCGGACCTCGAAGCTCGCCGGGATCGCGACACCGAACGTCTCAACTCAACAAGATTTAAGATGGTGATTTCGGGCTGGTTTTTGATGGGTTTGGGAGGTGTTTGTGATCGCTGCTCTTGGTGTTAAGCTCTTCGTGTGTTAAGTTTGAAGAAGAAGACCTTCAGGAGTTCGTTTGGTTTTTGTTCAAGATTTTTGGCTCTTCTCTCTAGCTCTAGGCTTCTGTTTTAGCTTCATGAAGAAGAAGCAGCGGCCATGGTGGACTGCTAGGCATATGATGGAGAA
>MU754904.1:143749-179697 GCA_026770625.1 Nicotiana glauca | reverse complement strand
TTTTTTATGATTTTAAAAATATTAAAAATGCATGAAATGCAACTAAATAAAGAAAAACACCTAAAAATTAATTAAAATTATTTTGGTCTATTTTTAGGAGTTATTTTCATGTAGGGAAAAAATCACGTGCTCACAGTAGAAGAACATGTATATAAAAACACATAAGAATATAAAACACAAATAGGAAAGGAGGAAGAAAAGTCGGAAAATACTGAAGCATTTTTTCAGAAAACCCTAAACTAGAAAAGAGTGACTTTGGAGAAAGAATTTTATAAAGAAAATTTGGGGAAACCTTTTAAAAGCTCAAAGTAAAGCATGAATTCACACAGATCTAAAGAGAATCAGAGAAATAACCTCAAACAGCTAGGGTTTCAGGCGAACCCTAGAACGAGAAAGGCTTTGAAAATGTCCGATCTAAGTCGGATAAGACTAGAAACGGGCTCAAGAGACTAAGATATGTCAGAGCCAGGCCGGAGATGGATGGAGACCTCAAGTCGGTGGAGGTCTGGGTGGAGACCTTTGAGGTCTAGCCTAAAACCTTCGAGTACCAAGCACACAAGAGTGATAGGAGGTGAGGATGAGGGTTTCACGGCCTGAGAGGCCATGGAAATCGGCGAGAATCAAATTGATTAGGGTTATCTTGGGTGGTGGAGTTTAGGGCTTGCAGAGACAGTGGGAGAGGAAGCGCATTCAAGGGCGGCGGGTAGAGAGAAATGAATTAGGGTTGGGGGGTTTGGTAAATTAAAAAGGGAAGTGGTGAACGTGGGCCGTTGATCTGTTAGATCAACGACTGGGATTTAAAGGATGGTCGGGTGGGTTGGTTCAAACGGGTCATTGGGCTAGATTAATTGGGTCTGAAATTGGGCTAATTTCGGGGTCCAATGTGGCTACAATTGAAATAAAATCTGGCTAGCCCTCAAATGGCCATTTCCCCCCTTTTTATTTTATAAAATAGTGAGTATGATTTTAAAAGAAAATTAAAAGAACTTAAGTAATTAATAATGTATAAATATTAATCTAAAAACACTGAAAATGATTTTATAATTGTAAAATATTGTTAATTGTAAAATAGGCTATAATTGCAATTATATGCAATTTAGTTTTAAAAATACCAAATAAATCTGTAAGAATATGAAAAATTTATTTAAACTATATTGTAGTATAAATATAAGAGTAAAATGAATTATTCACCAAAACGATAATTTTGGGAATAATTATTGAATTTTGTAGTATTAAAATAGACAATAAATTGCTTTAAAAGATCCTTAAAAAATTTGGAAAAATACTAAAACACTTGGGTATGCTCATATATGCGTATATATGCTATTTTAAAAGTATTTTGGGTATAAGAAATATCTAGGAAAAAATTAAGTATCAACAATGAGCCTGTCTCTGACTTATCCAACTCAGATCGGACCTTTTCCAAGCCTTTCTCGTTTTAGGGTTCTTCTGAAACCCAAGCTATTCGAGGTTTTATCTGATTGTTTTCTTAGATATCTTCTATATTTGTGCTCTACTTGAGTTTTTAAACGTTTTCGCCAAATTTTTTCTTTCAAAAATTACTTCTTTCCGATTTAGGGTTTTCTGGAAAGGTTCAAAATGTTTTCCGACTTTTCTTTTCCTTTCTTTGTGTATATTTGTCACGCATGTACTTTTACTGTTTTCTTATGCTTTCTTTCTACTCTACATGTTCTTCTGTGCTTTCTATGTTTCATCTTCCTACTGTGTTTCTATACCATGCTCTCACATGTTTATCTTGCTATGTTTCCCTATGTGTTCTTTTGCTATGCTTTTCCGATATCCTTATGTTCCTCTACTGTATTTTCTACTAAGTTTTTAGTTCTTTGTTTGCCTTCTACTGAGCTTTATTTGAGTTCTTCTAAAACACCTCTTTAAACGTATTTCCACTATTGTTTCTTTAGTGTTGTACTATCTTGTTTCTCTTTCTGAACCTTGGTTAAGTTTCTTATGAAAAGTACTTCTTCTGTTATATCTTCTATTGTGTTATGGTTTGCTCTTCTACTGAACCCTGTTTAAGTCCTTTCTAAAAGGTTTTTCTTAGACATGCTTCTGCCACTACCATACTGTTCTCTCATTTGTGCTTTGAGTTAGTCTCTTCACTCTGCTTGCCTTGAATTTTTTCTATTGTATTTGCTTGTCTTATCATGAGATTCTGAAAAGAAATCTCTAATCCTGTTACCTCCTCATCCCTATGCTTTAGTCGAGTGGGAAACCCTAGAATTTGGGGGGTTCTACCGAGGTTTGGTCATGTGTTTGAACTAGGGTCCTATTTTGGAACCCTTGACTCTTTCAGACTCATTCTGAGTCTATGAACTAGTTTAAACTTCTTTGTTTATGACTCTGAACTATTAAATTCTTCTATGCTGGACTCTTCTACTAAGTATCATGACAGTTCTTCATGCTTAAGCATGGCTGTATACTTTTACATGTGTGATGAATTCTTTCTTCCGAAAAAGTTTTCCAACTTATGATTGATTCAGATCCTTTTTTTAAGGTTTGATTAATTGTTACTGATCTTCCTTAAGTAAAAGCTTTCTTCGCCTTTTCTAACTGGATTCATTCATACCAAAATTCAGACCTTGAGATTTACTGGCTGTTAATTGATTTCCTTTCCTTATTTTCACAAACTGTGTGCTATCAGACTTTTTCCTTAAATAAATCTCTGTGTATTTACCCTTCTTATGCTTCTTTGGAGAAGTGTTTGATCAACCTCTTTCCTTAATTATTTTACCCGTTTGAAATCAGAATCCCTTAATTAAAGGGAAAACTTGTGTAATTGATTGACAACTGATTTTCAAACTATTCTCCTACCTTATTCTGCTTGCCTCCTACACTATAAAAGGGCACGACTCCTTTCTCACCAACACACTTTCAATTCAACACTTTTACACACATTACACCCTTGAAACACTTGCAATCTCATAGTTCTCTTCTAAATCATTCTGTCTACTTGCTTGCACTTTGGCTTTCAAGACTACTGCTTCCTTTTCTTGTTTCCCTGAAACTGGTATGTTCTAGTTTGGTTTTCAGCTTCATCCCAAAGTGTCTATTTTACAGCCTTTACACCCCTGTCTACTTTACTGCCTATGTTTAGTGTTAATTAGCATGTCAATTTCTTTGCATATGTTTTTGCTGTGAATCCATGTACCCTTGTTCCCCTCTATGTGCTTTGAGTTGAAGTTCAGAACATGGTAACATGCAAGTTGTTTCTCATGTTTGGACTTGATCCCTTAGGGGATCCTAACTCCCAAACAATGTGGCCTAACAGGCTGGTTGGGGTGTGCCAGCACTTCCAATTTCTAGGTATGACCACTATCCTATCTTTGTTTTTCCCCAGAATCCCCTCTCTGCACTTACACGCTCTCTTAGCTTCTAAGTTCTGCCCCCTCCTATGAGCCTTGCCTTGGGACCTTGAGTTCCCTCTAAACTTGTACATTTGAGGGTTGGCCCTTCCACACTGCACTATGACTCAATTCTGTAATATATTTGAGTGTAAGCACTGCCCGGAGTCCACTTGATACTCTTAGGGAATTCTGACGTATCCCAAATAAGAGAAAGGCTTTGGAAATTTGATCTTTGGAGTTGGTTTACTTCATGCTTCAGACAGAAGTTTGAATTAGGCTGAAATTGGTTGGAATTTTTAGTTTTCTGATGTAATTTTACCTTTTCTTATCCATTATGGGCTGTAATAATCTTGTAATAACTTATGGGGTTTTAGTGAAAAGGGGAGGGTCACTCATGTATGCAAAGGGTAGACGGTATGCTCATAGGTGTTATTTCTCATGAATCATGCCTACAAGTTCTGCACTTCTGCATCTTATAGAAGTCATCTCTATAGGTTCTGTATTTCATATGTATAAACCATGTCTATAGGTTTCTGCACTTCTGCATTTTATAGAAATCATGTCTATAGGTTTTTGCATTTCATATAGATGCCATGTCTATAGGTTCTGCATTTCATATATAAAAACCATGTCTATAGCTTCTGTATTTCATATAGAAATTATGTCTATAGGTTTCTGCATTTCTGCATATCACATAGATAACATAATCACTGGGATGGTCTGGCGACTATATATAGGGTTGCTACCATCGCCATGAATAATCACCTCTTGGTGATTCCATTCAAACTTCATTTCCCGGTGCAGGGTTGATGCTACAACTCCGACGGCATGGATCCATGGTCGCCCCAGTAGCAAGTTGTAGGATGCTGGGACGTCTATTACTTGAAAGTTAACGCCAAACCAAGTTGGTCCCATCTGCAGGTATAAACTGATCTCTCCAATAGTGGGCCTTTGGGACCCATCGAATGCTTTGACATTGATGACCCCATCTTTAATCTCATGCAGGTTGTTTACCAATGTTCTGAGAGTTATCAACAAACATATGTTAAGGCTGGATCCTCCGTCGATCAGGACTCTAGTGATGAAATAATCATGCATTGCACGGTGATGTGCAGTGCCTTGTTGGGACTCAGGCCTTTTGGTGGCAGCTCATCTTCGTGGAAGGTGATCTTATGACTCTCCAACACTTGTCCTACCATGTTTGCCATTTCATCTCCAGTTATGTTGCTGGGTATATATGCTTCACTTAGTATCTTCATCAAAGCATTCTTGTGCGCATCGGAGCTCTACAGAAGAGCTAGGATGGAAATCTGTGTCAGTGTTTTATTTAGTTGTTCAACGATCGAGTACTCCTTTGCTTGTATCTTTCTTCAAAGATCATCGGGCCCAGTTTCAATGGGCCGTCCAGAGGCTTGCTTACTGGACTCAGCTAGGTGTTCTGAAGTGTAGAATCTGCCTGTTCTAGTCATACCCTGCGCAGCAATTGCTTCTCCTGTTTTGGTTTTCCCTTTCCTTCTAGCCTCGGCTATGTAATCCCATGGTATGACATTTGAGTGGAACGGTGTTATGTCTGACATTGCTACCGGAATAGGCACCCTTTGGGGTAATAAAGTAACTTCAGCCTATAGGCTCCTGCATTTCTGCATATACAAATGTCATTAGGCAAACAACTGTAGGTCTAATAATAAAAGCTGCATATAGATACCATGTTCATAGGACTTCTGTTAACGTCTGAAAAGGTGTCAAAAATCAGTAAACGTCTAAGAAGCCTGCCCATAGGAAATCTCAAAATCTAAATCGTCTCATTCGTCTAAGCGATATCAACTGCTAAACTCGGGTCATTCTATTAAAGCTGGCAATTTTTTATATAATCTGTTTGCATCTTTTCTAAAATCAGTAGATATTATGTCTATAGTTCGTTTAACACATAGGCAAAAAGGTTAGTAATTAAACAATAGGTTAGTCTTAGACAACTACATCTGAGCGGACCTAATGCGGACTTCTTGTCTAAAAATATGTGTTGAACCAGTCCGCTTATCGCCTTAAATTAATCCAGACCAAACCAGTATGTGCAAGACATGCTAAACTATATGGCTTTATTTGATTTAAGGAGGTTTACTTGAGCCCTATTTGTTCACTTGCTTCCCAATACTTGCATTACATGTTTTGAATGTCGCCTTAGTATTTTATCATTTGAAAACTCTTAAAAGGCCCCCAAACTCCCTTCCTTTTAGGATTAGTAGTCCCAAATGCCTCCGGGGCTGATAGGATTGGGACGGGTAATAGCATGCAATAAGTAACGATACATTCCGCGCTTTAATACCTTCACGGGGTGGGAAGGGTAGAATATGGATATGATGACCAGTGCGCTAATATCACGTGCGACCCCTCTTTTGAGGAGTGTACGCTGGGTATTGCATTGATGTGATCCATATTATTTGCAAACCTAGGACCCGCATTTCCCCTTTTATTGGTTATTTTTTTTAAACTCTCTACTCCTTTTATTTTTCAAACTCTTAAACTTGCTAGCAATATTATGCGAAAACCCTTCTGCTTGAGACTTCTATTTGTTCCTTTGTTATTTAAAGTCACAATCGTAGCATGGCTGGGAATCACACTGGTGGATCCTGAGGGGTGCCTAACACCTTCCCCTCGGGATAATTTCTAGCCCTTACCCTAATATCTGGTCTCTTCATCTCAAACCCTTCTCAAAAGTGTCCTAATGCACTATAATCATTAAGTGGCGACTCTTCAACTCCAAAGCCCAATTCTCAAAAGGGAATAGAGTTGTCCTCCCAAATGTCGTATACCCGATTTCGAACGATTTCGCGAGAAACATGGGGCGTCGATAGCATGGCGACTCTGCTGGGAATTTCTTTAGGCTTTTGCCACTACATGCTATTTGTGACTTTATTATCTCTATAATTGCCTTTACTTACTGTCTTTATTTCCCTTACTATGAAACTGACTTGGCTCTTCGTGTCTTTTTTTTTAAATGCTTTATTTACCGCTTTCCTTTACCATTGTTGTAATTACGAAGCAATTATTGTAATTATTATCTTATGAACGTGGAAATACATGGCAATCTGTTTCATTCTTGTAATTGCATCTTCAACATCATATTCCACTCATGCCAAACATATATGTTCCATTTATTGAATCTGAAGATGATAAAGGGCCTTGGGTCTACCAAGCTTTTGAAACAATGTATGTTGAGAAGATTCCCGAGGGAGAACGCATTCTAGGTCCGAAGCTATCCTCTGCATCCGTAATGGTGGCAAATGAAAGGTTTAAGAATGGTTTTGTGCCAGGCAAAGGTTTTCAGATGCAGTAAAACGATACTATGTGTAGTCAGTTATGATTTCTGTATGATGTAATTTGAACTACGCCTGACCTGATTCCCGTTTAAGAGGGGATACGTAGGCAGCCTTATGGGTTCGATCACGATTTAGTAAAAATTCCATTTTCCCCCGCTATTGGAAACTGGGGCAGAATTTTGAGGAGGACCCTCAAAATTCTGAAGTTGATTTTCAGCCATTCATCGCCAGAAGTGTCAGCCCAGTAAACTGGGGCAGAATTTTGAGGAGGACCCTCAAAATTCCGGGGCAAGAGAGGTTGCAATGTCTTAAACCACGTCGCAGTCATTGGTTCATCTAAAGAAAACTATTTTCAATTATATACTTACGTTATATTTACTAAATCATGCATAACCATTGTCCGGATTGCTATTGTTTAGCGACGCTACCCCAATGATGCATAGTGTCAGGAGCCAGGGGAAAACGAACTAACCTTTCCCCCTTTTACAGAACTCATGATTTTTCTTTGGATGCAAGCACTCGACTTGCAATACCGCTAGGTATATTTATGTACGCATACTTCTCAAGAATGCAACTTCTTAGAATCATCACTTGTTCGCAATTGCTATCCGTACACAACATCCCCAGCAGTCACGACATCGTAATTAGCTATCAGCTAAGAAATCTTACTACTATTCGTCCCTTTACATTCTTGCATTGCAAAAGGCTGCTTTTCTGCCTTTCGAGACTAAGCTCTGTCTCCATCCACATCTGCATAAGGCTACTCTTCTGCCTTCCGAGATTAAGCTCTACCTCCATCTGCATCTGCATAAGGCTACTCATCTGCCTTCCGAGGTTAAGCTCTACCTCCATCTGCATCTGCATAAGGCTACTCTTCTGCCTTCTGAGTTTAAGCTCTACCTCCATCTGCATCTGCATAAGGCTACTCATCTGCCTTCCGAGGTTAAGCTCTACCTCCATCTGCATCTGCATAAGGCTACTCTTCTGCCTTCCGAGGTTAAGCTCTACCTCCATCTGCATCTGCATAAGGCTACTCATCTGCCTTCCGAGGTTAAACTCTACCTCCATCTGCATATGCATAAGGCTACTCCTCTGCCTTCCGAGACTAAGCTCTGTCTCCATCCACATCTGCATAAGGCTACTCTTCTGCCTCCCGAGGTTAAGCTCTCCCTCCATCTGCATTTCTGCATAAGGCTACTTATCTGCCTTCCGAGGTTAAGCTCTACCTCTATTTGCATTTCTGCATAAGGCTACTTATCTGCCTTTCGAGACTAAGCCCTGTCTCCATCTGCATAAGGCTACTTATCTGCCTTCCGAGGTTAAGCTCTACCTCTATCTGCATTTCTGCATAAGGCTACTTATCTGCCTTTCGAGACTAAGCCTTGTCTCCATCTGCATAAGGCTACTTATCTGCCTTTCGGGACTAAGCTCCGTCTCCATCCGCATTTTCTACATAAGGCTACTCTTCTGTCTTCCGAGACTAAGCATTGTCTCCATCCTGCATGGCTGAAATATCGCCACTTTATTTTTTCTCGTACGACTGCAATATCGTCCCCCTGCATTTAAATTTTTGCTTTGACTGAAAGATCGCCATCTTATGCATTCCATTGGCTGAAAGATCGCCACCCTCTACATCTCATTGGCTAAAAGATCGCCAACCTATTCAAAGGCATCATAGTTCCGAGGCACCATCTACATAGCCCGAGAACATCATTTTATAGCATGCGAATCTTTATTTACGCTCTTCATGGCCCGGGACGTCATGTTCCGAGGACGTCATCCTAACCGTCTGAAGACAACATTCATGGTCCAATAGGAACTTGCATCACGTTTAATTTATGCCCAATATATGTTGCATTACCTACTTGCAGGTACACCGGCTAGCAAACGGCCGTCTCAGCAGGAGCGATACCGCTCCGGTTCCTGCAGCCTATCAGATTTCGAGTACCTCTTCCAACTTAAACATCATGTCCGTCCAACGTTTGGAACATCAACTCCGGCAAATGAAATAGAATGCCACCCTCACGACGGTATACTACTTCGACACCAGCTCGAAAGTAACATCCCAATGGCTATGGCCATCTCAAAAGTAACATCCCAATGGCTAAGACCATCGTCAAATAAAAGAGTTCGACTTCATTCGAACCACGACATGATACTGCTTCGACACCAGCTCGCAAGTAACATCCCAATGGCTAAGGCCATCATCAAATAAAAGAGTTCGACTTCTTTCAAACCACGACGGGATACTACTTCAACACCAGCTCGAAAGTAACATCCAAACGGCTAAGGCCATCGTCAAATAAAAGAGTTCGACTTCATTTGAACCACGACGGGATACTACTTCGACACTAGCTCAAAAGTAACATCCCAATGGTTAAGGCCATCGTAAAAAAAAGAGTTCGACTTCATTCAAACCACGACGGGATACTACTTTGACACTAGCTCGAAAGTAACATCCCAACGGCTAAGGCCATCGTCAAATAAAAGAGTTTGATTTCATTCAAACCATGAAGGCCATCGTCAAATAAAAGAGTTCGACTTCATTCGAACCACAATGGGATACTACTTCGACACCAGCTCGAAAGTAATATCCCAATGGCCAAGGCCATCGTCAAAGAAAACAGTTCGACTTCACTCGAACCACAACGAGATACTACATCGGCAACAACTCAAAAGTAATATCCCTACGGCCAAGCATTTCTAATGAAAAGAGTTCAATTAAAATCGCAACACAACGGGTTTAACATTTCAACAAAGATTCGGAGTAACATGACTGCGACAAAATTTATCGTCAAACAAACCGGAGAAAGGAAAGAACAACTCAGAGGTACACAACCAAAATGATTTTCACTATAACAACTATATTACAAATAATTGTTTTTACAAAGGGCACAGAGATGCCCTCATAAAAATAATGAAGCAAAAGTAAATACAACTGAATACTACACCACATCATTCCCTGTGTCACGCACCTCTTTGTACCAAGAATCGGAGGCAAGTTTGTCCGTATAACTAGAACTAATATCATCCCCGCCAGGCGTGAGGGGGTCATACCCGCATGCCTCACGAGCTGCACGGACCTCGGCACACACATCCTAAAGCTCTGCCTCAGACGCCCTCCCATCAGCATAAAGAGCCTTGTACATATCGACCCGGGCTTCAGCATGAACCCATAGCTCATACAAATGGCTAGGCACAGCAGGATCAACCAAAGCATGAGACATAGAGGGCTGCAACTGATGTCGTATGTCCTTCATTTTCAAAGAAGCCGCATGCTTATTTAATGCGAACAATTCCGGCTCCAAACTTGAATACGCCCCTCAAGTCCCGCTACCTTAAGCACATATGCCTCCACCTCTTCGCCCACTCCAATCTACAAACACGGAGGGCGTCTTCTAAAGTTGCTACCTCAGAGACGGCAGTTGCCCTATCTATTTCGGCATGGGCCAATCTATCAGCAGTTGCACTAAATTCACTCTTAAGGTCGACAACATCCGCTGCCTTCGTGTCCAGTTCGACAGTCAAATTGGCCAACTTTGCTCGGAGGTCGGCATTTTCGGCCATCATTCCCTGATTTAGCCCAAGCTCGTCTTCCCTGACCTTAAGGGCTGCCTCAAGCGGGCATAGGCCTTCATAAGGTCTTCGTCTCGCTCTTTCAATTCTTCGATCTTACGTGCCAATTGATCCTCCATCTTTTTAAGCCCATCGGGGAACAACTGAAAGTCGCGATCTTGAGTGTAGATATCGTCCATCGCACGGTGCTTGGTGCGGTATTCTTGATACTTAGAGGACATCTTCCCATATATGGTCGTCCTTCTCCTTTCCCGACGCTCACGCTCGATCTCCATGATGGGGGTCTAATATGAAAATAAAGTTAAAACAAAGAGATGGGCCAAGAACAGTAAAATATATCCAACGACGAAAAGAAAAGAGAGGCACTTACCCGAAGAGCCATGCTAGAAACACTCTGTGACAACTCTGTATCACTCATTGCTCTAAGTGCCTCGCTCTCAGGAGCAACATATAAAGGGGCAAACACGGACGCCACTTGATCACAGTTCGATAGCAAGTCGTAGTCTCTAGGGACGACTATGTGTCGATTAGAACCCTCCATTCTGACCTCTATGTGAGTGTGACGCTACAAAAACTAGCAAACATCCCCTGGGTCGACGTCGGAACCCGAGCTGTCACCCTCGGCGCGTAATCCCCCTCTGACAGTAGAAGATGCACCACCCTCAGCAGTGCGCACAAACCCCCCCTTGGTAAACCCATTTTGTTTGGGAAGACCTCCCTGCCAAGATGGCGTCAGCCATAAAAACGGGCACCGGTGTCGTCTCTGATGCACCCGTCCCACTCTTACCTGTATCAATGGCTACGCCTTTCCCGAGCTCTACCCTCTCTTTTTTCTCAACGAAGATTCATCCCCATTAGAGGACTCATCCATGAGGTGATGGATTGGTAAACTCTTCCCTCACAACCATATCCCGAGAGGAGTCTCTCGCCTGTACCAGCTGAGCACGACCCTCTCGGACGGACTCCTACAAAGTAAATTGCATTCCCGCCAAGGCGACGACCTGGCGAAATGTAGGGACTGGGGCCCTCCGCCTAGAAACTCCACGAACTATCACCACAAAGAGTCGTATCAATAGACAATGGCAAATAGTCGAAGAGTGGTATAGAGGAAGACAATTACCGGATGAGACCTTCGGCCCAAAACATTTCACAAAAGCAGACTAGTCTCGAGTTTCCATTGCGTGAAACAGCAAACAGTCCACCCAATTCCTTATACCGGTGATGGGACGGGGTGGAAGCCCAATAGCTACAAAAGAAAGCCACAGATAAATACTAAGTTGAACAAAAAAAAGAGGGTAAATAAGTTACCACACCTACTATTATCATCCTACCGCTCCGAGAATCTAGCAGGGTCTGACACAATGTGATCAATTTCGACAAAGAAATACTTATGCTAAAATTTACGGCTCGCTCGGTCGTCAATTCCGACCACCGGCGCTTTGGTCCCATGGTGCTTCAAATGCACCATATTACCCCTGTGAAAACTAGGGGAAAACATATGTTAAAGATGGTGAATGTTAATTTCACAGCCCGCCAACTCCGTGTATTTTGTCAATGCCAAAAGTATTTTGTACGTGTATGGAGAAGCTGCGCCGGGCAAACATGATAGAATCGACAAAATTCTTCTGCTAACGGGAGAAGGGGGAAGGAATGGCCAATCACAAAGGGGTACTCATAAAAAGTACAATACCCCGGTCTATGGACCTCCGCGAAGTCCCTCCCCGCCGGAACCATCTCGATATGAGGGAGAATGTTGTACTTGGCATTGAGGGCATCTATATAGGTCTGCTCGATTTCAGATACTACCAAAGCAAGAGTAGGAGCATGTTCTTTAAGTAATTCACTTCGAGACATGGGGTGCCTCGGCACTAACTCGTCCACGGTGGGAAAACTATCCCCTTCCTCCACCGTCATGTCCTCGCCACCGGAAGGGAGCACCATGGATAACGGGGTGGCATCAGAAATCCCCTCACGAGATCGATGTGTTCTAGGCATATTTATGGCAGAAGATGCGTTAATAAAACAGAAAAACCCAAGAACAACGAACGAAAGAGAGAAAGCAAAGAAAACGCAAGAGCGGAAGCTGAAGATATAAGAAGGAATAACCAAAGAAGAAATGGCCAAGAGTTTTTGAGAAAACAAACCCTTCACCTATTTATAGGGTTGGGTAGTGCCAGAATCGAAGCGGAAGGCTGCCAATGGCACCAAAATCGAAGCGACAAACCATCAGTCTCTGTCTTAGAAAGGCGTGTAATGATGACGCACGTAGAAGTGACATCATTTCCCAATAAGACACACCACCCACGATATCGTGAAGCACACTACTCTTCCGTTGTTGCCCAAACCATTACGATCCGTAAGCCAATTTTTTCTGCAGGTATGGGCGATGTCTGCTTATTAAGGACGCACGAGCCGCAATCTCGATAAGCGGAGGGACTAACTGTATAGGTCCAAATTTGGACGACCTCGACCACTAACGAGTACGGCGAGGGACGAGGCCCTTACGACGTAGCACCCTTTGGTCGTTGCAAAAGGGTGATGACAGATAGCGGTTAGCAAACGCACAACATTTGCAGTAGTGTAGGCATAGTAGGAGACAGTAGAAATATGCTTTTCGAATATTCTTTATGTTATACCTTTTTAGGGTTCGAGAGGGAATTGTTCCTTATAAATAGAGGGGGAGACTTTGTAAAAAAGGGGGAGATCAAAAAGTGAATACAGAAAAGACAACTTTTGCTTATTACGATTCTGAGATCCATACATCATTTTTATCTTTGGCTAATAGCATCCATTGCAATATTTTTGCTACATTCGAAGTTATCATATTTATGCTTAATCATTTGGTTTCGACATATCAAGAAGCATTATTCATTTTGTTCATCCCTTGCATCTTTTAGTCTAGATTTTATTATACTTGGCTGAGATTTACCTCTTCATCTTTATTAATTGATTTAATCAAAAAGATTTCAATATCTTTTGGTCAAAAAAATCTCTCTAAATATAGATATTCACCATAAATAAAATTTTATTTATAACAATAACTCATTAGATTCCTATATTGTTAAATCGAAGATTATTATGGAAATCAAAGACTCAATAACTACTACAAATTTAAACGGATGACAAAAACTTCAAAGACAAAAGCAAATCTTTTACTATAATCTTCTATCTCTATATAGAATAGGAAAGACAAAATACTATTAGAATGCCAAGTGTTATCAAATATTAGATGCCAATTAAGTAGCAAAATAAGATCTTAAATAAAACATCTATATTTTTAGAGATAATGTGAGAGTATTTTAATAACTCTCAAAAATATTATTAATAAAAATTAATAATATTCAGGTATTATTCATTATTTAATATTTTTACATTTCATGATCTTAAATAAAACATCTACATTATAGAGGTAATGTGAAAGTATTTTTTGTAATACTAAAAAAAATATTTTTAGATTTTGTCATAAAAATGCCAAGTGACTTTTCTCAATACCGTTTTAATAAAGAGTCACGTGAAAATATAATGTGAGAGTATTTTAATAATTTTGAAAATATATTAACAAATTTAAATAATACTTGAATATATTTTTAGCAAAATGGCACATGAAAATAATATTAAGAAAATGTAAACAAATAAAAATGACGTCACATGAAATGCAAAAATACTAAATAATGAATAATGCAATAATGAAAATCAATAATAAATAAAAAAGGGCAAAGGGTAAAAAAATTGCCCCTCTACTATTGTCTATTGGTTGCTTGTGCCACCCGTTACACTTTTCGATCATTCTCGTCCCTACCGTTAACAAAGTTTGCAAAATTACCCCTAACCCTAATGTCCCTCCATTGTGGCAGCTGACCCCTATAATATTTTGTCCATGTCAGAAGCCAAGTGAGCAAGTCCACCAAATAAAATGCCACGTCAGCGTCCATATCACCACTTTTAATAATATCTTAGTTATTGCTTTTTTTTTTTTTACAATAACGAGACACAACAGTATCTCCGTCCACCACCCCTGCGCCTTCATACCTCTCACTGTCTTCACTACAAGCCGATTCAATTATGAAACCACATATCAGCAGCTGGAAAAACCCCTCGCCGCCAAGAAATCAAAGGCCGGAAAAAAACTCCCCATGGACGTCGCTGCCACACGAGACAAGAAGAAGAAGAGGGCAAAGAAGTCAATTGGACTTACAAGATCTACATTTTCAAGGTGCTTAAACAGGTTGATCCTGATATGGGTATAACGATATCTTCGAGAAGCTTGCCCAGGAATGTGTTCTAAAAAAATTCTGCTTGCTGAGGAGATTTTTTTGTCATTTTTCTATTACATCTCGTTCTTCCTCATCAAATCACCATGTCACCTCCTTCATACCAATTTCAATCAGAACCAAAAAATCCAACAAACAATCTAGCCAAGATAAAATAACATGATTATATTTGAATTTTCAGATTTTGAATTAAATTCATGTGTTCATTATTGCCAGGTCAGATTCAAGTAAGAGATTTGGAAGCCCATTATCGAAAATTTAAAGCCTCATCCTGGGTTGGGATTTTATGCATATGAGGTTGAATTAAACTTTGAGGAGTGATTTGGTAACTGTTATAGGACTGAAATTTTATAAAACCCAGATGAAAATTAATTTTAAACGTAGTTCATCGGCTTCACCATTGTTGAAGTTTAAGAGTTTCATATTTGAAAATTTCTTTTGGAAGTTGTTCTAATATTGAATGGTCGTAGGTTTGAAAATTATTTGTATCAATCATGTGAGAATTATTTCTTGAAAGATTCTGAGGGAGAATGAAGGGTCTTTATCTGTGTGAGTTGATTTAAATTTCTTGCCGGAGAACGGGGTTGCTGTTTGAATGACGAAACATTAAGAAGGAGAAAGGAGACGAAGATGGGAGCCAGTACCGTGAAGGTTAGTTCTGCCCGTTGAAAATTTACCGGCGAAATACCATAGTTTCCGGCGATTTTGGTATGAGGCGAGGGAGAGAAGATGAGAGAAAGGGAGGAGAGGTGAGGAGTGGGAGGTCGTTTATGTTAGGATTTTAATTTGGTGGGGTCGATGACATGGCAACTGACGTGGATAAAATTGATGGGGTAAAGCTGCCACAGTATAGGGACGTTAGGGTTAGGGGTAATTTTGTAAACTTTGTTAACGGTAGGGACAAGAATGGCCGAAAAGTATAACGAGTAGCACAAGCAACCAATAAACAATAGTAGAGGGGCAATTTTGACCCTTTTCCCAATAAAAAATATAGAGTGTTGAGATTTATTTAAATTTGAGACGAGAAAGTGCCTTTCTAATAATGATAAGAAAAGTCATATAATAGATAATACCACATAGCCAAAATCTAATAAAATTAAAACCAAAAATATTGAACAATGAAAGAATTTCAAATAACGAGTAAATAGATTTACTCAAAAAAGCTAAAAATTTATTTTAAAAATATAGGCATAAAATTTATTTGAATTTAAGACGAGAAAGTATCTTTTGAATTATGATGAGAAATTCATATAGTGGAATATATAAAATAACTAATATCCTAATAGATAAAGGCAAGCCATTGGAGATAGGGGTGGGCATAATACCGATGGAACCGAAAAAACCAGCCGAACAGTGAATTTCGGTTTTTCGATTTCAGTTTAATCGATTTTTCGATCGGTTTTATAAAATTATTAATTTTTAGTTTTTCGATGCGGTGCACGGTTTATGTAATTCGGTTTTCGGTTAAACTGAAAAACCGAAATTTAGGGGTATTAGATATTTAGATTATTAGTTGTATGACTCTATCCGTATAAGTTATAACTTATAAGTTATAACCAGTATTGTCCAAGCCCAATTGTCCAAATGTCCAAGCCCACCTCACCCAATTTACCGGGGAGAAATTTAAAAATACTCAGATTTACAACTGGTCATTCATAAATAGCCATAGTTTCAAAAGTAATCGAAATTTAGCCACTGTTCATGTAAAGATAAATCTGAGCGAAAACACTGTTCAAAATCCGGAAAATACGCCCGCATATTATACGGGAGTTCTAGGATAACTATGCTGGAATTCCAGTATAATATACAGGAGTTCAAGTATAATTATGCTGGAACTCTCGCATAATATACTGGAGTTCCAGCAAGTATAAATGTTCAGTATAATATACTGCAGTTTGGAATATCGATGCTCTAGTCTCTCGTATATTATACAGGAGTTAGCAAAATATACCCGTCCAGCATAATATGTTCGAGTTTGTATACAGATGTACACGAACTTCCATGTATTATACGGGATTGGTCTTTTTTGATTCACTTCTATTTTTGATTGACTGGTGTGTGACATGCTATTTTGACAATTTACCATCATAGAGTCATAGACCCAATTTAAAATTTTAGATTTAGGTTCCTCTTCCTCAATCCTCAGTTCCTCTCCTCTGTGACTGCGTCTGTGAGCTGCGACTGCGAACTGTGAGCTGCTACTGCGAACTGTGCGACTGTTCCTCTTCGGCTCTTCCTCAGCTCTGTGCGACTGCGACTGCTGCCTTCTTCCTCAGGTTAGTGCTGCCTTCTTCCTCGGTTACAAGTATTTCTGTTTTGAATGATTTATTCTCTTGTTTTGAATACAAGCAGTGACATTTTCGGCTAAATCATTCTCTTGTTTTGAATAAATCATTCTCTTGTTTTGAATACAAGTATTTTCGGCTACAAGCAGTGACATTTTCGGCTACAATTTCATCTTGTTTTTTCTATTTCTGTTGCTCTTTGTTTTGAATGATTTATTCTCTGTTTGGAATATTAGCGAGTTAAATAATCATCCTAACCTGCTAAAGATAAAGGAAAAAGAGAAATGAATTTCTAATGATGGGATAATATATGCACAATTTTCATTGCACGCAGAGACAGAGCATATAGCTATATGAATATGTTCATTTTTCATATAGTAATATACTACTCCTATAAGGTAAAATTTTACATCCACTCCTAAAAGAGTATACTTTTCTGTAGTAATGTACATGTAAGAGTTCATCTATTCATTTGTTTTAATTAAAGAAGTTTCTCTCTGTGGCTACCTTTAACATTCGATTGTGTTTTCATTAAAGAAGTACACTCCTTAATTGTGTTTTCATTCGATTTTCTATAGATGGCAGAAGTTGAAAGTAGAGTAAGTGAGGTGGGTTCATCTGAAAGTGAACCTACTTCTTCACCTACAAATTCAGTTAGTGAAGACCCAAAAAAAAAGAAAATCTGTACAATCTAGATCACTTGCTTGGGATCATTTTGAAAAGTTTAAAGATTTTAATGGAGATGATAGAGCAAAGTGTAAATATTGTGGTCGTGATTATAAGGCTAATTCACGATTGAATGGAACAACATCATTGAATACTCATTTAAAGAATTGTCCAAAAATACTACGGAAAGTTGATAATACTCAAACACAATTGTGTTTTCAAAAGGATGGGCAAATTAATGGTGGGGTGCTTTGGAAATTTGATCAGGAACTAGTTAGGAGGGCTTTAGTTGAGATGGTAATTGTGGAGGAATTACCTTTTAGCTTTGTTGAAAAGAAAGGCTTTAAGAAGTTTATGAGCATAGCCCAACCTCAATTTAATGTTCCTTCTCGTAGGACAATTACAAGGGATTGTTTTCAAGTTTACAATGAAGAGAGGCTTAAACTAATGAAAAATTTCAGAGATGTAAAACCAAAAATTTGCCTTACCACAGACACATGGACTTCGTTATAAAGAATTAACTATATATGTTTGACGGGTCATTTTATTGATAGAGATTGGGTGTTGCATAAAAGAATACTAAATTTCTGCCCTATCTCTAGTCATAAGGGTGACGAAATGGCAAAGGTTATTGGTAATTGTTTGCTTGAATGGAAATTGGATAAGATATTCACGGTTACTGTTGATAATGCTTCATCAAATGATGTCACTGGCTTTTGCATTCTTTTGGGGCATTCTATCATTGGTTGGAAGGCTAAGAAGCAACCAGTTGTCTCCCTTGCTTCTGCTGAGGCTGAGTACCGAGCTATTAGTAAGGTAGTTGCGGAGTTGACTTGGGTTGTTCGCCTTTTATCTGATTTTGATGTTGCGATATCTTCTGTTGTACCTGTGTTTTGTGACAACCAAGCGGCCATTCATATTGCGAAAAACCTTGTTTTTCATGAGCGAATGAAGCACATTGAATTGGACTGTTATTTTGTTCGGAATAAACTTGGTGATGGCCTAATCTCCTTGCATCATGTTCCTACCACTTCTCAGCTCGCCGACGTTTTTACAAAGCCACTCACAGCTATAAGGAATAGTAGAAAGATGACCTGAGAAACGAAGCATCAACCATTGACAATATCATATCCTCATTTCTCAGTTCATCTTTCTACTATTCCTTATAGTTGTAAGTATAAAGTCTTCACACTTGGCACATCAGTCTATCAACTTTGAAAATTAATAGTCTTTCAAGAAAAGATCCAAATTTTTTACCCATTGAGCTAAACGATTCAATCTTAAAATATGCTTTGGATTAAGTTTGCGGTTTTTTTTTTCAAATCTGGGTTTTAGTTATATTAATGGGTACTGCGAATTAGTGATTTTTTTGTACTTTTTGAGCTAAAAGGTTAAATCTTTTATATTTGCTCTGGATTAACTTTGTTGTTGTTGATTTTTTGCTGATTCTCTGGGCTTAGTAATACTAATGTTTACTGTAAATTGGTGAAAATTTTGTTATTTTTCTAACCCCAGTTGCTAATTGATTCATTTACATGAAAACTCTGTAATGTGAGTTTTGGTACGTCGTACAGTTCATTGCATTGATAGAAATTGTTAGGATTTTGAAAATCATAAGACCCTATAAAGTACTATTTGGAAAGCAAGAGTTATATCTTATATTATACACTTGTTGTTGGTGAGCTAAGAGAATTCACTAGTGGGACTAAGCTTCTTTAACCAGGAGTCGCTTATTTTGCTAGTTCTTTGAATTTGGGATGTTTTAGTGAGTGCTGCCTTGGAGTTTCTGTTCCTGTTGAAATGGCCGCCAACTTCGAATTCTGGAATTAAAAAGGAGGCTTTTTATGAATGTAGATAGTATCTGATGGAAGCTTGCAATTGCTTTTCCGGAAAAACAATAGGCACAGCACTTCATCCTGTTGTAGTTCAAATTAATTCTCGATGAAAATTTGAGTGTCATCCTTATTTTCTCCATTTAATTAACTGAATGCAACCAGATCATTGGATGTAGCATTAGTTTCATGACATGAGGCACTCACAATTCCATTTGCAATGATCTTTCTCTGAAGTGGTGGAAATAAGGGGTAGACCTGTAAGTTTTGTAGTTCAGCTGCACGATTAACAAGTCTTTGTGCAACGAAATATGGGTGACAATACTTTTGGTTTATCAACCCTAAAAGAAAATGGAAGACAATATGTAAAACTACTGAATCGAGCAATAATCAATGGAGATTTGATTAAAGTTCATGGGAGAAAGAAGAACCGGGAGAGAGGGAAATATTTTCTGTTCTTTCTTCTAGAATGTACCAGTCTTCTCATGTGTGTCTATTGTTTATATTATATTGGGCTTTAGCCCAGAAGCTCAAAATACAAAGAATGATGAACAACTCCAGTGAGTGGCTTTGTAAAAACGTCGGCGAGTTGAGAAGTGGTAGGAACATGATGCAAGGAGATTAGGCCGTCACCAAGTTTATTCCGAACAAGATGACAGTCTAATTCAATGTGCTTCGTTCGCTCATGAAAAACAAGGTTCTTCGCAATATGAATGGCCGCTTGGTTGTCACAAAACACAGGTACAGCAGAAGATATCGCAACACCAAAATCAGATAAAAGGCGAACAATCCAAGTCAACTCCACAACTACCTTACTAATAGCTTGGTACTCAGCCTCAGCAGAAGAAAGGGAGACAACTGGTTGCTTCTTAGCCTTCCAACCAATGATAGAATCCCCCAAAACAATGCAAAAGCCAGTGACTGATCTGCGAGTGTCTGGGCAAGCAGCCCAGTCACTATCACAGAAGGCAGACAATGAAAGAGATGGAGAATTGCCATAGAACACCCCAACATCAGAAGTACCTTTGAGATAGCGAAGTAAATGCAAAGCAGCCTTCATGTGGGAAGTACAAGGGGTCTGGAGGAACTGGCTGAGATGTTGGACAGCAAAGCAGAGGTCAGGCCTCGTGTGAGTCAAAAAATTCAATTTGCCCACCAAGCTTCTATAAGTGTTAGGAGAAGGCGGAGGGTCACCCATGGCAGCCTTCAATTTAGAGTTCAAATCCAAAGGGCAAGTCACAGGAGACACCATATCACAATTGTATTCATGAAGTAGATCTCTGATGAACTTACTTTGATGAAGTAATAGCCTAGAAGGAAGGTATGCCACTTCTATGCCAAGAAAGTAGTTAAGAACATCCAGATCCTTGATTTTGAATTGATTGTCCAAGAAAAATTTCAAGGCAGGGATTTCTTCCAAATCGTCACCGCTAAGAATTATATCATCCACATAAACGGCAAGAAGTACAGTGGAACCACGTTCCACTGATCTTCTGATGAAAAGTGAATAGTCATTTAAAGAATGAAAGTAACCCCTAGAACACAAAGCATGGGACAGCTTGGTATACCACTGCCTAGATGCCTGTCTCAAACCATCCAAAGATTTTTGAAGATGACAAACCAACTTAGAAGACTGACCAGATGAAGTAACATTCTCAACAGACAAACTAGGGGGCAATTTCATGTAGACCTCCTCATCCAAGTCTCCATGCAAAAATGCATTATTTACATCAAGTTGAAACATAGACCAATTCCTTTTTAACCGTAGAAAATTTGATAACTGGGGAAAAGTTTCATTAAAATCTACACCCTCCACCTGTGTATCACCCCTAACAACCAACCTAGCCTTATATCTTTCTATAGACCCATTAGCCTTATATTTTATCTTATATACCCACTTACAACCTATGGGTTTCTTGCCAGGAGGTAACTCAACAATGGACCAAGTATCATTAGCCTCAAGAGCCTCAAATTCCTTTCTCATGGCCTCTTGCCAAGAAGCTGCCTGATGGTAAGAGTGGGGTTCCAGGCAAGCAATGCTAACTGAACTTTGAGAACAAAAGGGAGAAGAACTAGAGCCACATAGGAAAGGAGGCAGACTGCAAGCATAATGCTGAAGATGACCGGGAGTAACATGATTTCTGGAGGATCTCCTAACAGGAGCTCTCCTGGAGACAGACTAGGAGCAATAGGAGGAGCAGGAGGAGGTTCAAGGATAGGAGCAGAGTGAGGAACATACACAGGAGAAGGAATAGGAGAAGAAGAGGGAGAAACAATAGGTGTGGAGGATGAGACAGGATCAGGTTCATGAGAGGAGGTGTGATGAAAGTCATCAGAAAAGAAAGGAACAGAAGAAGAAGGTGATGTAGAAGTAACAAATGAAGGAGAGAGTGAGGCAAAAGGAAAGATACCCTCATGAAACATCACATCTCTAGAGATAAATGTTAGTTTAGTAGCTAGATTGTAAAGTTTATAGCCTTTCTTAGCCAAGGGATATTCTAGGAAAACACAAGGATCAACTCTTGGTTGAAACTTGTCCTTGTGACACTTAGGAATTGTGGAGAAACACAAGCAACCAAAGGTTATAATGTGAGCATATGAAGGGGGTTGCCCAAAAAGCAATTCAAAAGGAGTTTTATTGGCAAGCAACTTGGAAGGGAATCTATTTATGAGGTAAGTGGCAGTGAGCACACAATCACCCCAAAACTTAATAGGTGACGTGGATTGGAAAAGTAAAGCTCTAGAGGTTTCCAACAAATGCCTATGTTTCCTTTCGACCACCCCCATTTTGTTGTGGTGGGTGAGGACAAGATGATTGGTGAACAATGCCATTGTCAACAAAGAATTGGCCAACAAGAACACCAGACCCAAGTTCAAGAGCATTATCACTCCTAATAGTTTGAATGCAAGTTTGAAAGTGTGTTTTGACCATGGCAACAAAGGCTTTAATCAGAGGAAAAGCATTACTTTTAGACCCCATAAGGTGAGTCCAAGTAGCTCTAGTGAAATAATCTACTATAGTCAAAAAATATTTGCACCCATTGTAGGTAGGAGTGCTATATGGTCCCCAAGTATCCACATGAACAAGTTGGAAGGGATGAGAAGTTTTGATGGAGCTATCAGGAAAGGGCAGTCTAGGTTGTCCAGCCAAAGGACAAATACAACAAGTAAAGGACTGTTTGGATGAAAATTTGCATGGAATGGATGAAATATCCTTCATTATCACAAAGGGAATATGCCCCAACCTATTATGCCATAAAATCTCCATTTTATTCAAATCAGAGTGGTATGTACAATGATTATCAGTTCCAATAGCAGCCAATGGAGAATGGTATTTACAATTGGAAGACATAGAAGTAGAAGAACAAGTAGAAAAACTATTACAAGCAGCAGCAAGAACAGTAGGATCAGATTGTGGACATGGTTGCACAAGCTTGTATAGCCCATGATCCTGTTTACCAATTTCCAGTGGCCTCTTAATTGAAGGGGCTTGTATGAGAAAACATGAAAATTTACCAAACAGAACCAGGCAATCTAATTGTGCAACAAGCTTGTGAACAGAAATAAGATTGTGCTGAAAACTAGGGACAAAAAGTACATGATGAAGTGTGAAAGAAAGAAAGTGAAGAGAACCTGTGCAAGTGACTTTGACTTTATATCCATTAGGAAGTGTGACCAAATATAGGACAACTAGGGGCTGGATATCAAAGAGGAGTTCTTTCCTAGAATTCATGTGATTAGTGGCCCCAGAATCTATTATCCAAGTGTACTCATGGACTCTAGTTAGCATGCATGCACCATAAGACACCTTGCCTACACAATCAGGGAAGGAACTATGCCCGCAAAATTTGCAGAGGCCATCAGACTAGACTGAGGGAGGGACTCTGAAATTCGATGTTGCTGAAGTAGCATCAGGAGCTGAGCATACTGGTCCTTAGACAAACCAGGAATCACAGAATTAGAGTCAACAGGACTGTCAGTGGGAACTGGTCCAGATTCAGAAGCACAAACTGAACTCTGCACCTCAACATTTGCAGCACTTCATTTACCTTTGGTGAACTTAAAGTTTGGTGGAAATCTATGGAGCGTATAACATTTATCAATCAAATGTTTTCTTACAATACTTGCAGAAAAGAGGAGACTTGTTCTGATCAAAACTGATTTTCTGGGCAAACTGTCTAGGAGTGGCAGATTTGGTATTCAGATTGACATGAAAAGAAGCAGAGTCGCCTTGGAAACGAGAACTGGGAGTAATTTGTCTCTGCTTTTCATCTTGGAGGAGGATACTATAAGCAGTATCGAGAGAAGGTGGAGGTTGCATCATGAGCAAGTTGCTCTTAACACCAACATAGGTCTCATTCAGACCCATGAGGAATTGGTGTAGTCTGTTCTCCTCTTCCTCTTTTTGAAGTCCAGGTTTAGCAACACAAACACATGTATTGGCATGATTAGTGCACATAAACCTCAGCTCATCCCATAATTTTTTGAGTTTGTTGAAATAGGAAGCAATGTCCAGTGACCCTTGATGAGTAGATGCTATCTCTTGCTTAATCTCAAACACCTTAATCCCACTAACTGAACCATATCTTTTATTAAGCTGAGCCCAAATACTCTCAGCTTAACTGAACCATATCAGCAGTATCCGAATATTGAACGCTCTCAGCTATGTCCGGGGATAGGGAATTAGTCAGCTAGGAAATGACCATGTTATTACACCTATCCCACTGCTTAAAATGAGGAGTATCCTCAGCTGGTCTCGGACAGCTTCCATCAATGAATCCTATTTTATTTCTAGCGGACAGAGATACGATCATATTCCGCCTCCAGCCCCCAAAACTAGTACCAGAGAAAGGCACACTGAGGATAAATACACCAGGTACATCAGAAGAAAGTAAAAAGAGTAGACTGGATGGCTCAGGAGTATAGGTAGCACTCGAGGATGCATCAGATGCTCCCATATCGACATTCAGAAACTTTCCTCAAAGTAACGAACACAAACAGATGACCAAAGCAACGAAATAAAAATTAGAAGATATTACCGTGTGTTTTCGCTACCGAAAAACAAACGGCCTTGAATGCAAATTCCAAAAGCCTGAACATAGCAAACCCTAGGTCAGCAGCGGAGGAGGAAATCGGTCCAATTCGATCCAAATTCAGCCATACATATCACAAATACCACCAATAGATGACGGAAAGGTAACTCCGGCTTTGATTATATCTGCAAATCGAAAGGAAACTACCAGAAACAGAATCAACCACGAACATCGACGATCGAGCGAAAAACTGATGAAAACGAGCGAGGGTAACACCGCTCAAAAAAGGAGAAGGAGAATCAGCGGATCATCCACTCTGATACCATGTAAAACTACAGAATCGAGCAAGAATCAATGGAGATTTGATTAAAGTTCATGGGAGAAAGAAGAACTGGGAGAGAGGGAAATATTTTCTGTTCTTTCTTCTAGAATGTACCAGTCTTCTCACGTTATTGTTTACATTATATTGGGCTTTAGCCCAGAAGCTCAAAATACAAATAAATAAACTCTAACTAAACCGGTGGTGGGCCTGTGTCATGGGCCGTAGTAAGCGGAAGTCCAACACAATACATTGAGATGTTTATCTTTGTGTGTATCTGACAAGTTATGTTAGTAAAAACAAATTTAATGTGTTTAATGTGATGAGAGTTCTGAAGGGAAAAGGACAAGGGAGGAATACCCTAGTGGCAAGGATCCTACCTCCAACCATAAGATCGAGGGTTCGAGTCACCAAAACAGCAAAGCGAAAAGAAAGCCTGCTGTTGGGCTCCTCGATAATTTTATTTTTTGGGGGTGGGGGGTGGGGTGGGGTATCATATCCAAAGAAAAAAAGGAGAAATCATCAAGTTATCAAGGCTTGTGATGCTTGAATATTTCTTCCCCTGATCCCACATGTAGAGTTGCTGGCTAACTACTGTACTTCAGATATGGTTTTTATTTACATTAAATTTATTTTGAATATTGTTTACACCTATTGGCAGAATTGATTTTCTAATTTTTTACTGTTTGTGTTATGTCTATTTGTGGATGGTATCGTATTTGACTTTCTCATTCCTATCACAGAATCTTCTCCAAAGATGGCTGCATCTTCTTCTCGGGTGGTTCGTGGTAAGGGACTATAGTTGTTTTGACTGCTAATATTGAGCTTTATATTATACATTTTTATGAAGACAGAACTTCTGACTCTCATTCTTCTTCAATGACGTGACAAATATGTTGACACTGATCTCTCTCTCTCTCTCCCCCACCCTTCCTATTTTTTTGTGCGTGGGTTGGGGGGGAGGAAAAACATGGTTTTTGCTGTTACTTTCCTCAAGGGAAAAGGTGAATGAACTAAATGAAAAAGCTCGAGGAAAAACAAATAGGATTAAGTTTTAGGGGTTACATGCCGAGATATTCCTTTGTTTGATCTACCGAGAGGTAGTTTACATTCGCCCATTGGTGGATGGTGAACTCACTTAGGTTTTGCATGTATGTGTTCTAGTTAGTAGTTGCTATCCACTACGCTCCCGTTTTGTGCGGGGTCCGGGGAAGAGCAGGACTACAAGGGTCTATTGTATGCAGCCTTACCATGCATTTATGCAAGAGGTTGTTTCCACGGCTTGAACCCGTGACCTCCTAGTCACATGACAGCAACTTTACCAGTTACGCCAAGGCTCCCCTTCCAAAAGAACGCCGTTGCCGGGGATCGAACCCGTGTCACCCGCGTGACAGGCGTGAATACTCACCACTATACTACAACGACTTGACAGGCGGGAATACTCACCACTATCCTCACAATGAAGACATTTTATTTTTAGTATTACATTTGTCACTATTACCAACTAATCTGTCCGTTCGGTGGGGTTTGATATCAAAGTCTTCGAGCAGTGAATGTCATTTACGTTCTTTACAGCATGGTGGGTAGAACTTAGATATATAGTTGTAAAGGAGGGTTTTTACCCATTTACAGTATAAAGTAGATCTTTTTGAAATTTATTCTCTTCGGTCTAGAAAACTTGTGTTGAAGAAGCTGATGAGCTTTTCAATTTGCTCCATCCCAAAATTGAATACCCTCATTGTCCAAAATGATGTTTATGCTAGGCTCATTTTTCTACTTGATACAATTTCTTTTTCTTGTTTCTTTTTAATTCTTTTAACTCTTGAAAGAAATTAATTGACTTGTGACCTCAACCTAGTCTCGTAATTGATCAATACGAAACATTTACACCTAACATCTTATTTAATAATTATGATAATTCAATTTGGAATAAAGAAGTAATATGATTTTTTTTAGCCACGGAGGCATCAACAAGTTTGCAGGAAGTAACCTTGCGAAATGATTGTTCAATTTTGATGCTTTTATGTGCTTTAGAAAGCCCATTAGCAACTGCAACAGGATATTATGCTATCTGTGTCAGCTCATTGCATTCGATGCCTTCCTGTCCTATAATCCACATTGCATTATCATTTGCCGCTCTTTATTTCCTTGTCTGTATGCGTGACCCGTGCTTTAAACATGTGTGATGAACTGCAGTAGTGGGTCGTTCATTGTTCAGTGGCCTCTGCAACTATCCTGATGGTTTAATAAGATCAACACACGAGATGACGGGCAATCATTTGTTACAGGTTAGTCTGCTCTGCTATTTCAATCACTCCCCCCTGAACCCCGATTCTTTTTTCCAGTCCATTTGCAATGTTCATCAGCCATTGATCATGAAATATGGATGTTGCATGCATTTTGTCAATGCATGCACTATAATAAAATAGTGCAAGCCACAGAATTTATTCCTGGCATTAAGATAAACCCTTCTTACTAATCAAAAATATGAAATGCTTATTTTCATTAGAGAAAACGCCTTAATAACATCACATGGCTAAAAGTTTATATGAAAAAGGTCTTGAATCTTATGAGTTAACTCTGCTATATTGAGTACGCTTTGAATCGTCTCATGTTACAATTATGATAAGCTCATTACCTTTTTTTGGTCCTTTCAGCAACAAAGGGCCTTTATACAGATGAGAACGAATCTGAAAGTGGTAGACAATTCCGGTGCAAAGAGAGTGATGTGCATCCAAGCACTAAAGGGCAAGAAAGGAGCAAGATTAGGAGACACAATAGTTTGCTCGGTGAAGGAAGCTCAGCCAGGAGGGAAAGTGAAGAAAGGAGATGTTCATTATGGTGTTGTCGTTCGTGCTGCTATGCCAAGGGGCCGCTGTGATGGGAGCGAAGTAAAGTTTGACGACAATGCTGTGGTGCTTATCAACAAGCATGGTGAACCGATTGGAACCAGAGTTTTTGGTCCAGTGCCCCATGAGTTGAGGAAAAAGAAGCATGTTAAGATTCTTAGTCTTGCAGAGCATATTGCCTAAGGTCTTAACCTCTTGCTTCTCAGGGTAGTTCTACCGGTGATTATTCTGTCGCTTGGAAACCGAATGAAATCAGTATTGTGTTACCGGTGTTTCATTTACTGTTTTTGTGGGAACCTACCTTCTTGTTCACAAGCTGCAAAAGGTGCTTCTTTTATAACCATTTTGACTTGTACATATAAATGTTGGCGCGGAAGGCACTGTTCTGTCTCTTTCCCTTTCCCCAGTTTTGGTCTGGAGTATGATCTGCATCCAGTGTTCAAGGCACAGAATCCATAAACTGACTTGAAATAGAGACATCACTAACACAATTACTGACTTTCTCCATTTTCATCCTATTGGAACTTAAATTAATACTAGTATGCTTTCAGAATATCCATAAGTTATAATTTATAAAGCTATAAATACTTTCAGATATAATTAACTTCCAAAGCATTCATTCATTTGTTTACGTCTTCATTTTAATCTGCATCATGATGGACTTGTTGTACAGTTTGTGATATTGAAATTAAGAAGGAACTTTAAGAGAGACACTGGAAGTGAGATTGTGAAATTCTCATGTCATCTTATTTAAAACGGAAATGAGTCAAAAATAGCCTCTACTATTGAATATTAATTAAAATTATCCTCCGGTTCAAAAAAACCCTTACTGTGAAACTATTGATAAAAAATGCCCTCAAGTTGACGGAGGTGCCACGTGGCAGCCATTTGGTCCACCGGGGTTTATTTTTTACATTAACCCGACCCAATAATCGGTACCCAATCCAAACAATATTTTTTCATTCTTTCTCTTTCTATTCATGAAATTCAATTCATTTTCACAGCTTCATACCGTTTCCCCTTAACTCTTTACCCCATTTATATAAGGCAACCTGCACAAGCAGATGAAAATGCAGAGAGATATGTCTGCAAAAATGAATGTAGCTTTGTTCTTGAGTTCCATGACTGTCCTCTTTGTAATAGTCATGCATTTCTTAAAGAAATTATAAGCAAATGGAATATATAAAACATACTTTCAGGCATTAAAAAGAGAATATACCGATAAGATATTGATCCAAGGTTTGGATCGTGGAGAAGAGAAGAAAAAAATATGTTATGGTTTAATTTTTGAATATTAGGTCGGTAAGTGTAAAAAAATAAATCCGGATGGATCAAATGGCTCAAATGGCTGCCACATGACACCTCCGTTGTCGCGGTAAGGGGTTCTTTTGAACCAATAGTATAACGGAAAGTAATTTTAAATAATATTGGATAGTGGAAAGATATATTTAACATTTTTCCGTATTTAAAATAACACCATCTTTAGAATAGTCCCGCATTGAAAGTAGAATTTAAAAAGTAACTTTTAAATACTTGTCCATCAATTACTGACCACAAAGTACTTGAATGATCGTTTTCTTATTATACAATACTTGAATAAGATAGACTTTTTACAAAGAACATATCTTCTCTAAAAGGTCGAAATCTTTTTTGAAAAATTACAATTTCAACATATATATTAGTAACTGTTAATATTCCCTGTATAAGAATCTTTTTTTTTTTTAATTTCAAATCAAATATTTATAATTAATGAATTTTAACTTCAAATAAGATAAATGCTTGATTGCATCTCACAAGTATTCTGTGCTGCCTCAAAAGTCTAGTCACTTTTTCTTTAAAATGTGATAATATCTGTCACGACCCGGAATCTTCACCATCTGAATCGTGATGGCGCCTAACATCACACTTGCTAGATAAGCCAACATTAGAAATTTATTAGCCAATTCCTTTACGTTTCGGTGATTAATAATAAGCAAGTTAAAACGAGTCGAAATGAACGCGGGAGTAAATAAATAACAACTTTGATTATATACTATTACTATCCAAAATCCGGAGTCACAATTCACGAACATTCTAAGATCTTACTACAAGTATTTGTCCGAAAGAAAATACAACTATTTGCGAAATAAAGAAAACAGTAATGTGTGAGGTATAGAAGGGGACACCAAGGTATGCGGACGCCCACAGGTCTACCTTGGATCTCCTAGCTAATAAATCCTATAGCAAACCTCTCGATCAGCTAGAACCAACTCCAAAATCTGCACAGGAAGTGCAGAGTGCAGTATCAGTACAACCGACATCATGTACTGATAAGTGTCAAGTCTAACCCCGACGAAGGAATGACGAAGCTACGGCGGGGCATTCACAATATAACCTGCATACAATATACAATAAAAACAGAAAGGAAAACAGGATAAAATAGAGTAGTAACTTGCAAGAAGTTAATATAGTTCTCGAAGCACATCATTAGTGTTCAGCTACTACCAATCCTTAGCAATTTAAGACTATCGTACAGCTAACACAGTCAAGGAAAAGTATTAACATATAGGTTGCTGAGGCGTGCAACTCGATCTCACCGTATATTTCCTCTTATTAATATAAACAACAGAATATAAATAAAAGTGTTGTTGCGTGCAAACCGATCCCACCAAATCACAATAATCACATTCACAATTCATCCTTATTACACCTCAATTCACCCTTATTACACCTGTTGCGGCACGCAACCCGATCCCACCATATGAGTATTAGTTTTTCAGCATGTACAACAATTTCACAATTTAAATCACATAACCCTTTACAAGGCTTAACTTCCAACCAAACAATTAGGAAGCTTGTACATTACGAAACTTTACACAAGTAATACTACTCAGCGAGACCAATCCAGAATATATCATAAAAGTACCGATAACCAACCTAAGCAAATAATAGGAGACAACGAAGCTACGGAATAACTAATACCATCAACAAAGAGAAGCAATGTATAACAAGTAGTAATTAAATATGGAAATACAAGTAAGGCATGTGACAATTACGACAGGAAAAGAAACAATATGAGAAGAACGGGAAAGAAATATGCAAAAATAGATAAATTGGCAGCGCATAAGTACTCGTCACCTCACATATATATTGCTCATACGAATTTCATATAGCAAATAAGTCAAGGGTTCCTAATCACTCGAGTCAAAGTTAGACACCACACTTACCTCGCTCCACGGGCCACTCAATGCTCAATTACCGCTTTTCCTCTAGTATCCACCTCCAAACCACTTGTATCTAACCACAATTAACTCAATAACATCAATTATTGCTAAACGAATCAACTTTAATGCATAAATTTGGATTTCTCAAATTTTTTCCCAAAAAGTCAAAAATCGACCCCGGACCCGCTTGGTCAAAACTCGAGGTTCGGACCAAAACTCATTCACCCTCGAGCACGAGTATGTAATTAGTTTTGAAATCTGACCCCAATTTGAGGTTTAAATCCCAATTCTCAAAAATCCTTAATTCTACCCAAACCCCCAATTTCTACCATGGAAATCCTATATTTGAGGTTGGAAAGTCATGAAATGTGATGGAAAATTAAAAGAAAGTGCGTTAGGATCACTTGCCAAAGTTTTAGGGAAGAGTTGGTCTTGGAGGAATCACCTCTTGGGTTCTAGAATTTGAAAATTTAGAGAATGGGAGAAAATTACGTCTAAGTCTCATTTACCCAGCTGCAGATATCGCAAACGATTTGCGAAGCCTGCAAATTCAAAGGAGGCATCGCAAATGCAAAACCCTTCTCATTTCTGCATTGTTCGCAAATGCGAGATTTAGTTCATAAATACGAACATGGGCAAGACTGCAAATGCGACCATGTGATCGCAAATGCGAAAAGCACCCATCCCCAGTTCCCATCGCAATTGCGAGAAATTGTTCGCAGTTGCGATCATTGACCTCCACAGCTACTCTTCGAAAATGCGAACCCAACAGTGGTCGCAACTGCGAAGGTTGATCTCGTAATTGCAAGATCAGAGGCCTGCAACAAAAACTGAAGCACACCAACAATTTTTCTCCAAGTTCAATCACTTTTTAGCCTATCCGAAACTCGCTTGAGCCCTCGGGGCTCCAACCCAAACGTGCATACAAGTCTAAAAATATCATATGAACTTGATTGCGTGATCAAATCGCCGAAATAACACCTAGAACTATGAACTTAACACCAAATCGAATGAAATTTTCAAGAAAACTTTAAAATTTCTATTTTCACAACTGGACGTCCGAATCATGTCAAATCAACTCCGTTTTTCATCAAATTTCACAGATAAGTCATAATTATGATATTGTACCTACATCGGATTTTGGAACAAAAATACGGACCAGTTATCCAAAAAGTCAAACTTTGGTCAAACACTTCAATTTCACTAAGCTGTCAACTTTCAAATTTTGACATAGTCCAATATCTGGGGCTAGGGTCTTCTGATTTCGATTCTGGACATATGCCCAAGTCCCAAATTACGGTACGGACCAAACGGGGCCGTCAAAATACGAATCCGGATCCGTTTACCAAGAATGTTTACTGAAGTCAACTTAAATGAAATTTTTAGGCAAAATTTCTTATCTTTATCAGTTTTTAACATAAAAGCTTTTCGGAATGATGCCCGGACTGCACACACAAATTGAGAAGGCTAGAACATAAATTTTAAAGGTTTCGAATCACAGAATTAGGTTTAAATTATAAGATGACCTATCGGATCATCACAATATCACACCTCAAGGCTTTTTCTATATTTTTTGTTTTTCTTTACTATCAAATCAAATTTCTTAGAGTACTTAAGTATGGTGTGAAGTTATAAATGCATATACGTGGATAGCCACTATGCAATATTTCGCCATGCACTGTAGCTGAAAAGCCATGTAAGGTGACTAAGGGCATCTCCAATGCCAGTCTATTTCTTGCACCAAATCCAAATTTAGTGCAAGAAATGGTGTTGTTTTGCTCCAATGCAACACTATTTTTTGCACTATTATAGAGCATAAATAGTGTTGCACCAAATTTGGTGCAATACTATTCATTACTCTATATTTGGTTTAATATTATTTTATTCAATTTTTTTATTTTTGGACTTTTATTTTATCATATATTGTGTATATAATTAACTTTTATATTAAGATCTTTATAATTTTAATTTTATATCCTATTTTTTGATATATTAATTTTTGGATATATTATATTTATATAAAATTATAAGTTCATTTTATTATTATTATAATTGTATAAAAAGAAATATAACTTTTATCAATGATTTTTTTTGTTAATTTATCCTTTAAAATAATTTTATAATAAATGATTATATAAGTGGTGAATGTGAATTATATATAATGAATTTGGAAAAAGAAAAAAATAGTATAAATTTGAAGGAAATAAAAAATGAAAAGTAAATAGAAGATAATAATATAATATAGAAGAGAGAAAAAATTTGGTATAAAAAATTAGTGTAATGGTTGAAGTAAATTTAGTGTTACACCATTGTAGTGTGAAATTTGGTGCAAAAAATAATACTAGCGTTGGAGATGACCTAAAGCACAAGCAATGAGTTAAAAAGGAAAACAAATTGTAGCTTTCTTCAACCACAACTAATGCAATTCTACATGGCAGAAGAAATCAGAGGCCAAGCCACAAAGTAATGAATTTCTCTAACATTTGCAACATTGTAATTATTTTATTTCTTATTACGCTGTGTCTATAAATAATTCTTGGTGCAGGTATGCAGTAGTTACAGGGGCAAACAAAGGGATCGGATTTGAAATATGCAGGCAGCTTGCTTCTCAGGGAGTAGTTGTGGTTTTGACTGCTAGAAATGAGAAGAGAGGGGTTGAAGCTGTGGAGAAGCTCAAAGGGTTAATTGGTTTGGCTAAAGAAAATGTGGTGTTTCAGCAGCTTGATGTTATGGATCCTTCCACTATTGCTTCTTTGGCTGAATTCATTAAGATGTTATGCTGATGCCCTTAGAGCTAAACAAGAGTCCACTGGGGTGAGCTCCTTTTTATTTCAATCAGTCTATTAATTAATTATAGGTGGTCACAAATATATACATTCGGATCTCTCTGTAACATCTAAATTTTTTCAGAACGAAATCTCATGTTCTGTTATATTTTGGGTTGAGACTTCTTCTTTTGGTCATCTCAAACCTTGTGCCTCTAGGTAAAAATCTGCTCAGGCACCAAAACAAACAAACGAACGAAATTTTTCTGCCCCAATTTTCACTAGGAAAATTTCGTGAGTTATTACAACAAAATGTAAACTATTTCTTTATTGAAAGCAATAAAATCGGGATTGTGTAACCCTGAGAAAAAAAGATTAGGGAGTGGAGACCCTATATCTAAAATGAAATCAAATGGGGATCGGAGGCCCTAAGTTGGGAACATTATCAGGTTATGCTGGAAAAATAACCGGGTTATGCCGGGGAAGGTCATCGAGTTATGACGGAAAATAAAAAGGTACTCGGGATATGCCCGGGAGGTCCACGGGTTATGCTGGGAAAGTTATCGGGTTATGCCGGAAAAGAAACAAAAGTCCTTGGGTTATGACGGAAAAGAAAAAGGTCCTCGGGTTATGCCGGGAAAGTTCATCGGGTTATGCCGGAAAAGAAAAAGGTCCTCGGATTAGGCCGGGGAGGTCTACGGGTTATGTCGAAAAAGTTCATCGGGTTATGCCGGAAAAGAAAAAGGTCCTCAGGTTATGCCGGAGAGGTCCACGGGTTATGCCGGAGATCAACATGGGAGTGGGACCCTATAATGTAAAAAACTACCAGGTTATGCTGGCAGCGACTAGGGAATGAGACTCTATGTTGAAAAAACTAGCCAGAGATTGGAGATCCTAGGCTACCATGATTTTTGAATTTTTCTTCTTCTTTTTCATTTCATCATTTTTTTTAGAAAATGAGTAAAATTGCAGGAAAGAATTCGGAGGAGACTTCCCTTTTGAATTGATTATTGCTGCAAAACTGTTTCTAGCCCTTGCACAGTTTCTCTTTGGTTGCACCTGATTCTTGCAAGGTTGCTTCGGATTTCACCTGTTTCATGTTTTCAAACAAAGAACAATTGTTAGTTTGAAACGATGGTTGGTTGTGTGGCCTTGATTGTTTCAATTACTTGATCTCGGCCCAACTTCTTTGATGAAGATCTCAACTGCAATTGTTTGTTCCCTGACGACCGATTTAATTTCAGGCCCTGGAGAACTTCTGGTTTTTCCAGACTTTGCCATGATGGTTGGTCGGTGGAACTCAACCTTTTTGACATTATCTTGCGTTCCTATGCCTTTCCCTTTTGATTTTTTTTCTTTCTTTTTTCTCTTCATAAAACTCTTGTTCACTCCCGTGCATAATCTTTTTTAAGTTATTTTTTTTTTGGTTTCTTGCTTCTTACTTATCGTATAATAATTAGTTTTAATATTTTACATTCCCTCTACGAATTAGCTATCCAACCATGTGGATCATTGTTAAGAAAACTTTCTCGATGAAAATCTAATAAAATTGAAGCAGAAAGAAAATGTGAAAAGATTTGAAGAAAAAACTAATGTTTAAAACTACGAAGGAACAATATTTGCTCGTTAAAACATTTGTAATCGCTGGCTAAGACGTAAATATATGACCCTCGATAAGAAAGTACTCGTACTATTCCTGTATTTTCTTTATTGGATCTTTATTATTGTATGTTGTGTATAGAGCCGTCAATATGGGCTTGACCCGTTGGGCCGACCCAACCTAACCTGTGATTTAATAGGGTTGGGCTAAGATTTTGAAGTCCATTTAAAAATGAGACTGTTAAGCCCGACTCAAATAACCCCGTGACATGTGAGATTTGATCGAGGCTGGGCTGGCTTAGCCCAACCCAACCCAACCCACAATTTAATAGGGTTGCGCTAAGATTTTTGAAGCCCATTTAAAAATGAGATTTTTAAGCCCGATCGAAGTAAGCAAGCGGCCCATGAGGTTTGACCGAGGCTGGGCTCGGCCGATGAGTGGGCTTAATAATATATTTAATTTAAAATATAAAAAATACAGGGAACTAAAAATAACAAGAAGAATAGTGTATCTCAAGATGGTAATATTTTTATGTGAATACAAATTATTTTTGCTCTTAAAATTTTGGTTATTTCTTAATGTTTAACTAATTAACATTGCATATAATTATATATTTAGATAAAAATAAAGATGTTAAGACATCTTTGTTTCACAAGAGGATTCAAATGTACATGATGAAGATGATTGGTGTTGGATATGCTATGAGTACCTTGAAAATATTTTTGAATAGTTTGTTTTGAGTATTGATTTTTAATGAATGAAATATTATCCCCTTTTTTTGTGTTTTATTGTAATATATTGGGACAATATCAAAATTATTAAGTTTTGCAGAAGCTTTTTATCTAACAGATATATTTTTTGACTTGT
>MU754904.1:117146-130777 GCA_026770625.1 Nicotiana glauca | reverse complement strand
GTCTCTAAAAATTCACGCAAACCCAAAAAAACTAATATGTTGCTTTACTTTTTAAGCAAAAATAATATTGAAATTTATGCTCAATAAATAAAAAGAAAACACTCTTTTTTTGGTTGAAAAAGAAGGCCTTCTTTCTACAACATGATGTAGAAAATACTTTTTCTACATCATAAAAGAAAATACTCAGTTTGTTGAAATTAAAAAAAAAGTGTTGAAGTGAAAAAAATACTTTTTCTACATGAAAAGAAAGTATTTTTTTTGTTAAAATAAAAAAAAATACTTTTTTATATCATGAAAAAAATGCTCATTTGTTGAAATGAAAAAAAAAATATCTATAACATGAAAAGAAAGTACTATTAATAATATTTTTATTAAGGGTAGAGCAGGGGAGGGGTGGGGATGGGGAATATGGTGAGGAAGGTTGAGAAGGAGTTTTGGAAAATATTTTTCTCCAATTAGAGAAAAATGAGTTCATGAGAAAAATATTTCTCAAAACATTTACGCCAACCAAACATGAAAAAATTGAAAAACATTTTCCGAAAAATATTTTCATTCATAACACACCCCTAATCAAAATTGTTGTTGAGTCTTGTGAGCCTTTTCCTTAAATTTTCTTCAAGTAAAGCTAGTTTGTGAAGTAATATATGAAAATTCCTACCAAGGTAATTTCTTTTTAAACTATACTGATTGTAAAAATTTTACCAATTAATCCCCTTAATCCAAATAAATACTCCTCTGCATTTGACTATCTCAAATTTATTCACGCTCCGTGTGTACATGTAATAGTAAATTAATGTGATTATATACCATATTAGGTTATCACAATTAGTTAAGGTGCATATGACAGAGACAATCATATATTTATTACTCTAGTTATTAAAAACAACGTATATGAGTAACATTTTATTGAATTTACGCTAGTTTTTATTTTTTTATTTTTTTAATACCTCCTAATTTAGGAGGATTTATAATGTTTTCACACTTTCCCTCCGGCGTGACTCGATACTTTACCAACTGAGCAAGCCTCATTTATCTTACGCTTGTGTTTGACTGTCTTTTGATAGTGTCAAAAAGGATTTAAATCTAAGAACATCACTTAACTATAATTTAAATTTGATCTTTAAAATCAAATCAAATAATTTAGTTTGCTGTTTGCTCATTTTTCTAGCATAACTTTTGTAGAGAAGTCCCTGTGTTGGAAGCCAATATCATAGATTTGGAAATTTCGAGGTTCGTTGCCGTGCCTCTTCAGTAGACTAGTGATAATCATAATTAGTGAGATTATGAAAAAGCACGAGTTTCCCTAGACGCGACTAATCTTGTTTCAATCGACGAAAACAAAAATTTACATTATGATTAATATTTAATTTATAAGTATCACCAGTTGGCAGGCAAAAAAATACACTACAACAACAAATCCAGTGTAATCCCACAAATGAGATTTGAGGAAGATAGTGTATACGCAAATATTATCCTTGTTTAACCAAAAAATAAGTTTTTAGTCAAAGTTAGAAATTTAGAAAAACACGGGTTACTGATAATCAAAAGAGAATATAAAGAAAGAATTTTGAGAGTAATATGATCAGTAAGCAAATAAATCAGAGTATATTTCAATAATATTTTGTCCCCTACAAATGTTCAACATTCTCCTTTTTATAGTAATTTTGGAGATACGTGCCTTACCTTTGTCATAATGTCACGACCCAATTCCCAAACCCAGTCGTGGTGGCGTCTTTCGTGAAGACAAGGCCAACCAACAGATTAACAATACTTCTTTTAACAATTTCTTAGCAAGAATGAGTCGAAAACAATAGATAACATTATCATAAGTGCGGAAGAAAATGATATAACAAGGAACCATCCCCAACTCAGCCCGAAATCGGAGTGTCACAAGTCACGAGCATCTAAAGAATCCTAACACTATTACAAGATCAGTAATATACAGGTTGGAATTTAATAACAACAGAAGAAATACGGAGCCGCGAACGCTGACGGTCACCTGGCACAGCTACGATAGCAAGATCTCCAATCAGCTCAAAACCCGCTACTGGGTGAACAATACCTGCAACTGCACGCGGGGTGCAGGGAGTAAAGTGAGTACTCCAACTCAGTGAATAATAAGAGTAAATAACAACTGAGCAGTAAGAAATCACGTAAAGCAACCAACATGCTGTATAGAAGCCGGGTACAACTTTCTAAGAAAGATAGTGAAATACGTGATATCTTTAGAAACGCCCTGGCTCAGTTCAAATCCCTTTTGAAAATGGTCTTTTCAATAATTACAAAAATGATTTCAAACAGTTAATGCTGATAGGCACAGAAAATCCGCCCCTCGGGCATAAATACTACAGTATGACAGGTAAGAAGACAAATAAGTATGCAAGATGAGCACATAAAAGTTCGCCCCTCGGGCACCGCTCAAATCAATAACAGCCCCTCGGGCTCAATATCAAATGCTCAGAATAGTATCAGCCCCTCGGGCATAGTGTCACATCACTCAGATCAGTATCAGCCCCTCGGGCTCAGTATCAGTCACACAGTACAACATCAACCCCTCGGGCTCATTCTCACTCATATGGGTACCCGCGCTCACTGTGGGTGTGCAAACTCCGGAGGGGCTCCTACAGCCCAAGCGCTATCAATAAGGCCTGAAAGCCTGAACAATATCAATGCGAGGCCTGAAAGCCTGAACAATATCAATGCGAGGCCTGAAAGCCTGCTCATAATACACTTGAGGCCTGAAAGCCTCCTCACCAATCACTCGTGGCCTCAAAGCCTCCTCACCAATCTCTCGAGGCCTGAAAGCCTCCTCACATCACTCGAGGCCTGAAAGCCTCCTCACATCACTCATCAAATCCTCAATCATGGCCCTCGGCCTCAATCAGTCCAAAATAATCATAAGCCCCTCGGGCATCAATGAAAACGAAAATGCTCAGCTCAAACAATAGTTCAAATATCAGTTAAAACTTAAGGTTGAGTAAAAATATAGCTGAGTTCATGAAACAGTGTAATTCAAATGGACTGGGTTCAAATAATATTTCAAATAGTGAGGAAAACAACGATGATAGCTCACAAGAAGTTCAAACAGTCGGCAATAAGCCCCAAATATGGCAATAAGCCCAAGTCATAGTGAAAAACAACACGTCATAGTCAAATACGCGGTAAAATCAACAATCTGGACGGACCGAGTCGCAATTTCCAACGGTGCTCTACCCCACGCTTGCTATCCGACGTGCAAGTCACCTCAATATAGCACTACGGTGTGCAAATCCGGGGTTTCAAACCCTCAGGATATCATTTACAATCATTACTCACCTCGAACCGGTGAAATCCCTCGCTCGCGACGCCTTTCCCCTCAAATCGGCCTCCACGCGCGACGAATCTGACCAAAATCAGAGCGAATACATCACAATATGCCAAGAAAACAATACCCAATCGAAAACAATCGAAATATAGCGAAAAATCTCGAAACTAGCAAAATTCGAGCCCCGGGCTCACTTTTCGAAAAATTACAAAACTTACATTACCGGATTCCTCGTCTCTCCACGAGTCCATACATACCAAGAACTCCCAAATCCGAGCTCAAATGGCCTATCAAATCCCAATTTGAAATATTAAAACTCAAGCCCTAACTTTACCCCCTTTTTAATGAATTTCAACCAATTTCCATTTTAATTCTACCATAAACTTGAATAATTAGGACAAGGAACTTACCTCCATTCGATTCTCAAACAAAACCCTCGAAAATTCTCGCCCAAAGCTCTCCAAGATGCTCAACAATGGAGGAAAAATGTCTTAACTCGCGGAACAAAATGACACCATAAAACCCTTTCCTGTCCAGCCCTTTTCGCATCTGCGATAACATAACCGCTTCTGCGATTACCGCTTCTGCGTCCCTTTTTCGCTTCTGCGGACTTTCACTTGAGAGCCACGACCGCTTCTGCGGTGACCGCTTTTGCGGTGACCACTTTTGCGAAACCCCTTCCGCTTCTGCGAAAATGCCAAGCCTTTCTAAAATCGCACCTATGACCTTCCCACAACATCTACGGAACCGCTTCTGCGGTCCCTTTTCCGCAGATGCGGAAATACCAGAACCAGCAGACTTAAACATGCAACAAACTCCAAAACTCTCCGTTCAACCACCCGAACTCACCCCGAGGCTCCCGGGACCTCAACCAAAAGCACATATATGATCTATTACCTTATTCAAACTTGCTCGAACCATCAAAACATTACCGTTAACACCAAAATCATCAAATTTCACCAAATCAAAGCCTAAGTTCTTCAAGAACTTCTGAAATGCACTTTCGATCAAATCCCGACCAAACGATGTCCGAATGACCTGCAAATTTACACACATATCCAATATCACCTAACGAAACTACAGAAACTCTCGGAATTCTATTCCGATCCTCGGATCAAATTCTCATCCATCAACCGAAATTCGCCAAAATACTAACTTTGCCCATTCAAGCCTAACTCTACACCGAGCCTCCAAAATTACTTCCGATTGCGCTCCTAACCCTCAAATCATCCCCCGAAGCTAACCGAATTGTCGGAAATCACATCCGAGCCCTCTAACTCACAAGTCAACTTCCGGTTGACTTTTCCAAACCAACCTTTCCTTAAAGAGGCTAATTGCCCCATTTCCTACCAAATCCAATCCGAGTCAACTCAAACTCGCCCAACACATATAATAAATCATGAAGGAGCAATAAATGGGGAAAACGGGACGGAAACACATGAGACGACGGGTCGGGTCGTCACACATAATAAGACTATTATGAGCAATTAATGACATTAAATGAAACGTTACACAATCATTACATTAAATAAATATTCTTTAACCTTTTTAGTATTTAATACGCGTTAAATACTGCATTTGGACTTTCATAGACTATCAGATTCATTCCCTTGTTCCTTCTTGATCTTTGAGCTTTAAATGTCTTGAATAGGTACGAGCTCTGTATTATTTGAATAATTGCCCGTGCCTCTTCCGCTACTTTTGCTCGCGTCCGTTGTTGCTCGTGTCTCTTGGCTAACTTTAATTCTTTGAATGTTTGACTGTTCTACGTGTCATGACATTATCTTCAATATATAAACTCGATTTTTTTCAATACAATCCTACCTTAAAAAGGTAGATATATATCAGCGGCTCAAGGAAAAATGAAAAAAGAAGAAGTAATAGCAACGTGCAATAATATCAATAAGATAACACGAAATCGAAGCAGAATAAATAACATGCAGTTATAGAAATAAAAAAGAATAAAAAAGTACAACACTACCATTGATGCTGACCAGAAGAATATATAACGGATTTGAAAAAACAAGAATGTCCCATTTGAGATTTAACCCATGATTTATATTTATCTCTTAACTCGCTTTACCACTATACTAGAGTATATCCTAAGGCAATTCAACAATATATACATAACTATATGGGTTTAAATTTGACCGATCACGACCGACGACGAGTACGACGATTGACGGAGCCTCCTTGAATTGACGCCTTGAGGGAGATGACCCTGAGACAAGTCAGAGACTGGACGACCCTTGTAACAATGTATGTCTATTAAGGGACATTGGGAATATTCCTTCGAATATTCCTTGTATTTTGTCTTTTACAGTTTAGAATAGTTTCTCTCTTAGTATAAAAAGAGAACAAGAAACTTGTAACGGGGATTCTGAACTCTGAGATATTACTATTTACGACTAAAAAGAAACCTCATGATCTATCGATCTTGGCGCCGTCTGTGGGGATTTCTATAGCTGAAATCGTAGTTTTCATCTAGATTCTCGAAAGTAATAATCACTTTTCTTTATCTTCATAAAAGCCAACGATGGTGGGAAAGGGAGAAGGGAGGCTAAAGGCAATAGTGGGTGTCGGAAACAACCTCCTGAGTTCCCTCAACCAAGCCAGTGGAGAAGACAATGAGAATGCAACTCCAAGTGTTACACTGGAGGGGAAGATCTCACCTCCTCCGCATGCGGATCTAACGATCGCGAAAGGGGAACCTCAACATCCGCAGGGAGAGGCGCCACCGACTGTCAAGAGACTACTAGAAGAATGTTTAATGAGTACCTTGAGCAACATACTCGAGAAACCCATTCAGGGAGGTATCGAAGATGCGCTACCCACAAAAACTGCAGCTGCTGCCGATGAGCCAAACACTACACGAATAGTTAACACCCGTACTGTTGCTGATACATGCAACGATACACTCACGGCCATCTTAAAGAAAATGGAAGAGATGGAAAATGAGAACAAAACACTCCGCGACTAGATGAAGGAACATCAGGAGAGGGTTGATAAAATACCAGGCGCTCCGAAGCTGTTAACAAAACGTGATGTGGGCCGATTCGTCGAACAACCATACAGCGAAGGGGCAGCTCCCCATTCTATTCCAAAGACCTTCAAAATGCCGCCATATTTGAAAATATATGATGGGACCACGGACCTGGAGGATCACTTAATCCATTATGTTACTGCAGTAAAAGGCAATGATCTATCAAAAGAAAAGGTACCGTCTATACTGCTGAAAAAGTTCGGCAAGACTCTGATGGGGGGAGCGTTGACATGGTATTCCCAACTACCAGCACGATCGATATCGACGTTCGAAGAGATGGCAGATAAATTCGCCACCGCTCATGTGGGGGCAAAAAAAGCCGAGGCTAGGGTCAATGATATCTTCGCCGTCAGGCAAATGATGGGCAAGGGACTTCGGGATTTCCTAGCCCGATTCAGCAGAGTAAGGATGAGCCTACCGAACGTGTCAGAAGGGATGACAGTAGAAGCCTTTCAAAATGGGTTAAACAGAAACGGGTCAAAAGCGATAAAAAAACTACTCAGTAGACTCATGAAGTACCCCCTACCACGTGGGAAGAAATCCACAACGCCAATTGTGCTGAAGTGAGAGCAGACGAGGATGACTTGAACCGCCCGCTTCAGCAATTAACATTAGTCTAGATCGAGACAAGGAGAGACCGACGCAACGACGGGGGAAGGGATCAACTGCCACATTTCAACCGAGAAAGGCATCAACCTTATTTCCGAACACCTAATCCGCCTCCTCCATGACACGCGGATGTCGCGCCCCGACACACCGCATGCCTCCAAAATGAAAGAGGTATGCCTCCATTGCTATCTGCTCATAATTTTTGTGTTTCCGCTTCATAGATAGTGTACGCACTGGAAAAGCTTTGCACGAAAGTGCAGTGACCGCAAAAGATAAAATCGGATGGGAGCACCAGCAGGTCGAACGTCCTGTGTGAATTCCACCGGGACAGATGACACAAGACCGAAGACTGTATAGGTTTGTGATAAGAAGTAGTAAGGATGTTAAACCAGGGGTACCTGAAAGAACCGCTGAGCGATAAAGGACGAGCCAACTTTGCTCGTGGGCGCGACCAACCTCAAGGACCTCCAAAACCACCATCACCGACTCGTACCATACAAATGATCATTGGAGGCAATGATGATACGATAATCAGCCATGTAAAATTCACCACCACACATAAATTCAAACGGACAGTTGCCCACGAACGTTATGATGACCTCGAAGACAGTATCATTTTCGATAAGTCTGATGCCGACGTTTTGTCTTTCCCTCACTATGATGCTTCGTTTATAACTTTATGCGTCGAGGATACTGATGTAAAAAGAATAATGGCGGATGATGGAAGCGGAACGTGTATTGTTCACCCACGACTTCTCGTGCAAATGAGACATGAGGATAAAATAATACCGTGTTGCATAACACTAACATGTTTTAATAATGCAGTGGAGCGAACATCTGGAGAAATAGTGATACCCGTCCTGGAAGGATGGGTCAACCTGGAAACAACATTCCACTTCATGAATCAGGAAACAACCTACAACGTCATCATAAGACGTCCATGGATACACGCCTTGCGAGCTGTCCCATCAAGTTTCTATCAAGTAATCAAATTTCCCACCCCATAGGGGATGTTCAGCATGCGAGGCGAGCCACGCACTGCCCAAGAATGTTACCGGATCGCCCAAGATTGCACACACACCAAACAACTAAAAGGGGCAAGTGCAGAGGCATAGCAATCAGCCATGTCGGGAACCAAACCCGACGTACAAGTAGAAGCCATCAAAGACCCGGACATTGTAGAAGCTTGCAAGGCAACCTTAGAAGATCTCGATCCCATCCAATTGGACAATATCGACAACACAAAAAGGCTTATGTCGAACATAACCTCTCGAAAATAGGTGAATATCGTGAGTTTTTAACTAACAACGCCGGTTTGTTTACCTTTTCCCACTCAGATATGCCAGGAATCCCAAGGGAGATCACCACACACAGGCTGAATGCCGATCCACTTCATCCGCCGGTACGACAAATGAGGAGAAAGTTTAATGCCACTATCAATGAGGCGGTCATCGAGGAAGTTGATAAACTACTCGCTAACGGTTCCATCAGAGAGTCAAAATACCCCCAATGGGTCGCCAATGTGGTCGTAGTCAAAAAGAAAAATGGGAAATGGTGGATGTGTGTCGACTTCACCGATCTGAACAAAGCATGCCCCAAGGAATTCTTTCCGTTGCCCCACATCGACCAGCTCATCGATGCGATAACGGGGCACGAACTGCTAAGCTTCTTAGACGCCTACTCCGGTTATAACCAATTCTAATGGCCGAAGAAGATCAAGAAAAGACAACTTTCATCACTCACCGTGGAACATACTGCTATAAGGTAATGCCATTCGGACTCAAGAACGCAGGGGCCACATATCAAAGACTAGTCACCAAGATGTTCAAAGAATAGCTCGGCAAGACCATGGAAGACGACATGCTAGTAAAGTCGTCAAAGAAAGAGGACAACATCGGCCATCTAAAGGAGGCCTTCGAGATATTAAGGCATACGAAATGAAACCGAATCCCGAAAAATGTGCCTTCGGCGTAACTTTGGGAAAGTTCCTTGGTTTCCTAGTATCACAAAGAGGTATCAAGGTCAATCCGGATTAGATCAGGGCCATCGATGCAATACCGGAGATACTGACCAGCAAAAAGCAGGTGCAGAAGTTGACGGGACGAGTAGCCGCCCTGTCGAGGTTCATTTCACGGTCCTCGAATAGATGTCACAAATTCTTCAATGTACTAAGGAAAGATCACAGACTGCAATGGAATGAAGAATGCGTCGATGCCCTAAGAAAACTGAAAGCGTATCTATCTTCGCCGCCACTACTCGTCAAAGCGGACCCGGGAGAATGTCTACTTGTGTATCTAGCAGTGTTCGAAGTTGCAGTAAGCGCAGTCTTGGTCTGTGAAAATGAAGGTACGCATTCTCCGATTTACTATATTAGCAAAACCTTAATTGATACCGAAACAAGGTACCCTCATCTTGAAAAGCTAACTTTGACATTAGTCATAGCTTTACGAAAGCTTAGACCATATTTTCAATGCTACCCCATAAAGGTGGTGACAACCTTTCCCCTAAGAGGAATCCTACACAAACGCGAACTATTGAGTAGACTGGCCAAATGGGCCATAGAATTAACTGAGCACGCATAACATACCAACCACGAACTACCATTAAGTCGCAGGTGCTCGCTGACTTTATTGCTGATTTTAGCACAGAAATACTGCCTGAAGTAGAGTAGGAAGCGCTCTGCACTTCCACGCATACCAACCTCTGGGTCCTCTACACCGATGGCTCCTCTAACGCTCGAGATCGGGACTGGGACTCGACCTCGAAGTCCCTATAGGAGAAATAATTTGCCAGTCCATACGATGCCCCGAGATGACTAACAACAACGCCGAGTATTAGGCCGTGATTGTAGGTTTGAAGTTAGCCCTCAAATATGGCGCCCGGCGGCTCGTCCTCCATTGCGACTCCCAACTCGTGGTGAACCAGGTCACTGGGACTTTCCAAGTCAAAGAACAGAGACAACAGAAGTACCAGTCAGAAATTCACAAACTACTACCAGAATTCGATGAATGCCACCTCGACCAGATACCCAAGGCGCAGAATATCGAAGTAGACGGCCTCGCCAAACTAGTTGCGGCCACCAAAATATCAATAGGGAAAACGTGGTCACCTTCCTCCACTCCGCAATAGTCTACACCGAGGTACACTCTGTAAAACTAACTTGGGACTGGTATAACCACCTCGTAGCATATTTGCAGGGTGGAACGCTCTCGCAAGATAAAAAAAGCCAAAAAGCTCCGGGTACAGGCAGCCAGATACAGCCTCGTAAATGGTGACCTATACAAACGAACGTTCGGCGGCCCTCTAGCCAAATGTCTTGGCCCGAACCAAACAAGGTGAGTACTGGAAGAAGTATACGAAGGGCACTGCGGTGCCCACATGGGAAACCGTTCTCTCGTCCGATGCCTCATTCACGCCGGATACTACTGGCCCACCATGAAAAAAAAGCCGCGGATTATGTCAGGAGATGTGAACAGTGTTAGAAGTACGCCCCTATGATACATCAAGCAAGAGAACTCCTTCATTCCGTCACTTCACCATGGCCATTCATAAAGTGGGGAATGGACAAAGTCGGCCCCCTCCCAGTGGACGAGGTAAGGTACGTTTCCTTTTGGTTTTAACTGATTACTTTTCTAAATGGGTGGAAGCAGGTGCATACACTCAGATACGCGAGCAAGAAGTCATAACATTCATATGGAAAAACATAATATGCCATTTTGGCATCCCCAAAGAAATCAGCTGCAACAACGGGCCAGTTCGTCGGAAAGAGAACGACTGAGTTTTTTGAGAAATGGCACATCAAACGAATTACTCTCCACGCTATATCACCCTGCAGCCAATGGTCAAGCCGAATCCTCCAATAAATTAATACTGAATATATTGAAAAAGAAGCTTGAGAATGCTAAAGGGCTATGGCCTGAACTACTACCGGAAGTATTATGGGCATACCGCACTACGCCAAAACCAACACAGGTGAGATGCCATATTCACTAGTCTATGGGGCTGACGTAGTTATACCCGTCGAGTTCGGTGAACCCTATTTAAGATACACCAACGAGAGCGGACCAAGAAACTATGAAAGTAGGCTACAAGATCTGGATAAAGTCGAAGAACGGAGAGACATGGCCCACATAAGAATGGTAGACCAGAAGCAGCAAGTGGAAAGGTACTAAATCAAGAGGGCCAAGGTGTGACCGCTCAAAGTCGGAGATTACATCCTCGAGGCTAAGACACAAGTAGCGAAAGACCTAATGAGGGAAAACTGGGAACAAACTGGGAGGACCACACAAAATCACAGCCGCAACAAACAAAGGAGCATTCCAGTTAGAAAAAATGGAGGGAAAACTACTCCAAAACAATTGGAATGCCGCCTATCTCAAGTACTTCCACTTCTAAAAGAAGGCGTCACCTAAGTCGTACTCTTTTTCCCTCACCCGGGTTTTGTCCCAATCAGGTTTTCCTAGGGAGGTTTTTAATGAGGCGGCAAGGGAGATGCCTCAAGGATCGAATTGCTGTTTATTACCCCGACCCGTCAACACGATCTCCGGAGCAAAGTAATGAAGGGACTGGATATAGATAATTGTCTCCATTGTATGTACAGAGTCATGTGATTCTCACAAGAATTTAATCAAATCTCCATTGTATATGCAGAGTCGACATGTAATCCTTATAAGTATATAATAAAACCTCCATTGCATGAATAAAGTCGACATATCTTCCTATGGGAACACAATCAAATCTCCAACAAGAAATGGCCAAGGCCATAGACAAAAACATGAGTTCGACCTCATTCGAATTATGACGAGATCCTACTTCGACGACAGTTCGAAGAAACATCCCAAGTTTATCGACAAAAACATGAGTTCGACCTCATTCGAATTACGACGGGATCCTACTTCGACGACAGTTCGAAGCAACATCCCAATAGCCAAGGCCATCAACAAAAACATGAGTTTGACCTCATTCGAATTACGATGGGATCCTACTTTGACGACATTTCAAAGCAACATCCCAATGGCTAAGGCCATCGATTAAAACATGAGTTCGACCTCATTCGAATTACGAGGGGATCCTACTTTGATGACAGTTCAAAGCAACATCCCAATGGCCAAGGCCATCGACGAAAGCATCAATTCGATCTCATTCGAACTACGACGGGATCCTACTTCATCGACAGTTCGAAGCAACATCCCAATGGTCAAGTCCATCGATAAAAACATGAGTTCGACCTTATTCGAAATATGATGAGATCCTACTTCGACGACAGTTCGAAGAAACATCCCAATGGCCAAGGCCATCGACGAAAGCATCAGTTCGATCTCGTTCGAACTACGACGGGATACTACTTCGATGACAGTCTGAAGGGGAATCTTTGCCCAAAACCTAAATCGACTTAATAGCTTGATAGATATCCCGGATATCATAAACATTGCAAAGAATAGCAAATCAACAAAATATATTTTACATTGCATCAAAATGTTATTTACACCTACAAACGGGCTCAAGTATGCCCCCTGCAAAAACCCCAAAACAAAAGTAAGTACAAAAAAAGACTACACATCATCCCCGACGGGGTAAGCATCTTCGTAACACGAGTCCGAAGCAAGATGATCCGTATCATCAGAGTTGATGTCATCACCATCAGGTGTGAGGGGGTCGTACCCACATGCCCCACGAGCTGCACAAGCTTTGGTGTGCATATCCTGAAGCTCCGCCTCAGTTGCCCTCCCCTCGGTGTGAAAAGCCTTGTACACGTCAAGCCGAGCCTCAGCATGAACCCATAACTCATATAAACGACATGGCACGACCGGATCGGCTAAGGCATGAGACGTAGAAGGCTGAGAACATCGACTTGCATCCTCCGCCCTCATCATGGCCACTTGTCCATTTAATGTGGACAGCTCTTTCTCCAGTTCTTTGACACACCATTAGGCCTCGTAACCTTATGATCAGAGGACTCTTCAGCCAGCTCCGAGCTGCAAATGCAGAGGGCATCCTCCAAAGATGCGGTTCTAGAAATAGCTGCCGCCAACTTATCAGTACCAACGCTCAGCTCGCCCTTAAGCCCCTCTATCTCCACCGCCTTTGCACTCAACTCAGCGGTTAAACTGGCCACCTTTGCCTACAAGTCGGTAATTTTAGCCATCACCCCTTACTCAACTCAAGCTCATCATCCTTCATCTTAAGGGAAGCCTCGAGTTCACTATTACAAGTGACAGTCTTCATGAGCTCCTCATCTCGCTCCCTTAACTCTTCGATCTTACGCTCTAGTTGGTCCTCCCGCTATTTGAGCCCCTCGGGAAACAACCGAAACTCAGGGTCCTGATGATAAATGTTGGCCATCGCACGATGCTTAGCACGATATTGTTGATATTTGGACAATATCTTCTCATAAAGGGCCACCCTTCTCCTCTACCTACGCGCTCGCTAAATCTCCATGACGAGTGTGAGTACGTGATTTTTGCCCTACATGAAAATAACTCCTAAAAATAGACCAAAATAATTTTTGTTGATTTTAGGTGTTTTTCTTTATTTAGTTGCATTTCATACATTTTTAATATTTTTTAAAATCATAGAAAAACCATAAAAATATCACATTTTAATTTCATGACACCTTAGGTTTAATTTGCATTTAGGAATTAATTACATTGAGTTAATTGTGCTATTAATCAAAAA